>VUQK01035055.1:10773-26029 GCA_015106715.1 Bujurquina vittata | reverse complement strand
GCATCCACCCAGAACACAAAGGTTCTGTATATATATATATATATATATATATATATATATTTATATATATATATATTTTCTGGGTCTGAACCTTACTGGCAGCTCACTATATAAACCACTGTTTCCACAAACCTAAAAATACTTCATCCAATGACTCAGAGCTGATGAGGTGGTCTGTAATATTTATTTCTAAACCTTACAGAAAATTGTTTCATCTGACACAACAGAAATGGCCTCAGATGATCATTTGATTGAATTCAACAACACTTTGTGTTTACAGTTTAATTTAATTGGAATATCCAGGACACACCTACACTGAAGCTGTGCACTAACAACAGTATACAGCCTGTGGAGGAATTGCAGCTTTAAGTTTGAAATCTAAGGAAAAATAATTCAATAAGATATAAAATAACACATTAAACTCACTCTATCCAGTATGAAGTCATATTACCTGGCCCAGCCTTACTTTGTGCCAGTTATATCAAACACTATGATTTCAGTGCTTTTTCAGATCTACTGAGTGTAATCATGTTGTAGCTCCAGAGATATTGTGCCGAATATGCTGAATATGCTACCGTGGAATGACTCGTTACTTCAAGCTGCAAATGCTGCTTCACATAATTGACTTCTCAGTTAAATTGCACTCGTGTGGAAGCTGCTGTTTAACTACTGCAATTTCAATGCAGATTTATTTATTGAGGTGCAGGAAATAATGAGACAGCTCCTTTCTAAAGTTAACACATGATGCACAAGACAGTTTGTTCTTGATAAAATCTTTACCACAGAAATAAATCTTCTCTTAAAATGCTATTTGTAAAACTGCAATGTTTAGTGGCATATCTACTGCTTTGTTGCCGTTAGTGTGCAGCTGTACACACTCTGTACACACTCTGAGAAATGTGGAAGGCAGTTGTTAATCCAGTCAACTTCCTCTATAAAAACAAGAAGCTTGCCTTCCTCAGGCTGCTTATTGTCACTGTGAAGTATCACAAACTGATGGATTCTGTCTGGATTCTATTTATTATGCGTACTGTGTTGCCGGATGCTCTAATTTCCTCCGGGATCAACAAAGTATCGGTCTATCTAGAATAAAACGCAGCATAATTTTACGCGCAGCTGGATTGACCGCAGTGGGTTAAATCCGCTTCCTGGAGTAGCGCCTTGGAGTGTCTCAAATTTAAACGCCCAGAAAAACACACACACACACACACACACACACACACACACACACACACACACACACACACACACACACACACACACACACACACACACACACACACACCCACACACACACACACACACACACACACTTCACCGATTTGTTCCCGTCAGACGCAGCAGCGGGGAGCTGGATGAGCTGTTGTCTCTCAGCTGAACTCGTGGGAGCTCTTCCTCACTCTTCGTCCTCCTGTTTAGAGCAGCGCAGACTGGAAAAGACCCCGGAAATTCTGAACGGCGTCACTGGTCTGACTGGGCGGGACGGGAATAGCAACGAAGAGAAAACTTTGTGTGTGTGTGTTTCCAGCAGTGTGAAAGAGACTTAGCGGCAGTTAAGAATCAAATGATTCTACTCTGATCAGTGTAGCATCACTGTTACACTGATCTGCATGAAGCTTTGGACACAGAACACACTGATCAGTGCTCAATGATCGATCCTTGTTGGAAAAGCTCACTGATGGAAAAATGTCGGATCCTGGAGATGATGGGAATGTTTGAGTGAAGATGAGGCTGAAATGATTTAAGATTTCAAACTGAACTAATTTAAAGTGACTGAAATCAACATTTTGAAAGTTCTGCTGTCTGAACATATTTCCACAGAAAATCACTTCAATCTGTGATCATCGGCTCTATAACAGTATGAGTCCACCTGCACAGCAGGAGGAGCCAAACGGATCCGGATCAGGGACTGAGACCGGATCCAGATATAGTTCACGTTCCAGTCATTTTCCAGCTCGTCCAGTCTGGATCCGTTTATAATGGATTCATTTTCCTGACACGATCTGCATTCTTTCATTAAAATGTCTCATCCTCCTAAACTGTACTGAAATATTTCAAACCTTTAAAGCTGAAACATTTATCATAACATGAAACTGTGACTGACCTCTGACCTTTAACAGTGAGTCAGTGAAGCGTCTCTGCTATCAGAGAGCCGTCATCTTTCAGTGAGGCTGATCTCAGCTCAGCTTAATGGCAGAAATAATGAAATTCTCCATTAAATAAGTAATAAAGTGATGTTGCTATTCCATCAATAGATTCCATTTTTACTGAATAATTATTTAAACAATTAAATGGTCATGGACTGAACTGTCATAAATTGCAGCAAGAACCGTTTTTTATTAAGTAACAAACTGACCTGAGGTCAGCTCCACCCTCGGGCCCCGTCAGGCTGCAGCTGAATAATTAGATTTATAAATGTAAAATTAGGATTCAGCCTCATCTGATGGAGGTTCAAGTTGTGTAAATATTTTTTAAACTTTATTCTGTCTCTGATGATTAAAGTGATGCTCTACACTGACATGTGATTCTCCGTCCTTCCTTTAAATGGAGGCTCCGCCCTTTATTTACCCATTGCCATGGTGACTCCTGGTATCCACTGATGATGGCTTGCTTTCCTCACTCACGCATGTGCTGAGTCAGGGTGAACATACAGAGACTGAACTGACTCTGATCAGCTGATCTGGACCAGGAACCTGTGAAGAATGGCTCATTTGTGTGTGTTTGCAGGGGGACAGTGGGGGTCCTCTTGCCTGTGAGGACTCGTCTGTGTGGAAGCTAGTTGGAGCAACCAGCTGGGGGATGGGCTGTGCCCATCCAAACAAGCCAGGTGTCTACACCCGCATCACACACGCGCTCAGCTGGATCCACAAACAGATGGAGGTCAGTGCAGGAGAAGCTCGGTCCTCTTTGGTCCTGATCTGGCAAAGGTTCAGGCTGAACCTTGGCTTAAGACTAGAACTGAGCCTGTGTTTCACATCCAGTTTTCCAGAGGTAGAAACTGCACTATCACTGCTAAGGTTCTCACACCGATACATTATGGATGCAATAATTATTATTATTAGCGCACCTCTGAGGCTAATTAAGAGCAACTTGTTTTGATTTCGTAGCTGCTTTAATTACACCCCTTTCAAAGGTCACAAGATGCTCGGCCCTTTTAACAGCCGTGCAGCTGGAGCTAAAGGCATCCCTGTGACACCCAAAAACAAACAGCAGAGACCAGACAGTTTATTCTGGCATTTTCATAAAGAAAAAAACCTCCACCGAGGCAGGCCACTGTGTGGACAGGAAGTCTTTTAGAGGAGCCGGTGCTACAGAAACCAAACTCTGCTCTGTTCTTGTTACTTTAAGATGAGGGCAGCAGCTTTGATTACACAGGCACTCATTTCTAAAGAACTGGAGATCAGTAACAGCTAATTAATATACTACAGTTTCATTCTAACCAACCAGGGAGTCCATTCGATGTATTTTAGGGTCAGCTTGAAAGAAGTGATGGTGTGAAATGTAAGGTCAGAGGTCAAATGTTAAGGCCTTTTGTCAGTTTTTGAGCAATAAATCATGAAGCCTGCCTTGGTGGATGTTTAACAGCCCCACAAAGGTGTTCTGGAACAGGACGGCACGCTGCTCAAACATCAGCTCCTCGGTGGGAAGCTGCAGACGGCTGGGTGTCCTGTTAGAACCTGAACAGTCCATCGCAGCAGCTGTCGGTTCTCCTCCTCTAATGAACCTGAGAGCAACAAGTCACGGGGCCGTCTCATTGGCCAGCTGCTCATTCAAGGTCAAAGCTCTGACGGCCAATCAGACCACACAGATCATCACCATGAGGTCGCTGTTCTCGTGTCTGCCCATGAAGCCACTGCAGATTGTTCACGCCAGTTATCCTGACTCAGCCCTGATAAAGCTGCAGGAGCAGCCAATGAAAACGGCCCACACAGCTGCTTTCCTTCACCTGTGTTGCGTTTGTTGCTCACCCAGCAGCCTCGTTTGGATCAGACTCTGAAGCGAAGCATTTATACCCAGAATATTCAGTTTGTACTTCCAGTGGCAGCATTAAAGACTCATTATGCATCATTTTTAGGACCATCATGTTAATATCTGTGCAAATTCACAGGCTCGGGAATGCCGTGAGGGTTTCAGCTTCATCCTTCGGGATCTATCTAGCTGGAGCGCTGCAGCTTGGTGTGGAGATCCAAATGTGAAACATTTCTGTTAATAAGTGTCTCTGTATGTTTCAGAAAGAAGAGGCTCTGAGAACAGAAAACTGAATCCAGCACCTGCAGTCTCTCACCACCCTGCATGTTTCCACATTCGGCCTGTAGAGACAAACTGTACACATCATAACTGCAGAGACTTTGATGGAAGAGTGAAGAGACGGCAGAGAGTTGGGCATCATTTATTCCAAAATAGAAAGCTCTAAGGCAAAACAGACAAGAGAAAAGTACAAGAGAAAAGTGAATAACGCTTCATAAAAAGCTAAAGAGGTGACGGGCTGAGAGCTCAGCGAGGACCAATACTGACCCCTCGGGCTGAATCCGATTAGTCTCAACTTTACAGGAGGGATATCAACCAGGTCACTGCAACTACTTACAAACAACTGTTGTACAGTACAGCATTACAGTTATTTAAACCAGAGGCACCCCAATATGTGCAGCAATGTCAAACTGAAAGCGCTTTCAGAGCCTTCACTGTGTGTGTGTGTGTGTGTGTGTGTTGGGGGTCCTCAATAGAGGCTGCAACTCTCAGTCTCGTTCGTTGTGGCGAGCAGTGAGTAGCAGGAAGTTTCCAGCTGCTCTGTATCCAATGCAGCAGCATGTCTGTGTACATCAATAAAAGCTGAGTGCGTGCACGGAGTCCACGGCTCCTTGTGTGTGGAGTTCACGTGTCCCCCGTGTGATTGTGTGGTTAGCATAGTGTTCTGGATTGTGCATTTCAGAAGGTGACGCCTACGCTGCTACTGTAAAATGTTAAAGACAGAATGTATGGTATACACAATGTGGGCTAAACTGGAGCAGTATTTAAAAACTGCAGTCACTCAGCTAACTGGGACGCTGCAGTGCACAAAGGAAACACATTAATGATGCTTTACAGAGCCACAAAGTGTCCCACAGTTTAGTGTCTTTCTGACCAATTTCTCCAAGGGCCACACTTTGTTTTTGTGCTTCTTGGTAAGAATCTTTTAGAAAAGAACAGAGATAAGGCCATGTTAGGATCGTAAGCTTAAAACCAATTTAAATAGCGATTTTCATCAGCATTCAATTACTTTTTCTGTTTTTTAGAAAACTTCAAAAGAACCCTGGAAAACAGGGTCACTAGCATTTATTATGAATCTGTACATAAATATTTCTTACAAAACAGGAGAACACAAAAATGAAACAAAACACTCATTTCATACGTTTGTATAGAAAAATAAGCATCTCTCCTCTAATGTAATCTCTCCACGTGCGCTCTGCCACCTGCAGGGGGCAGCGTGTACCGTGGAGTCAGTCATAAGAGCACGCACGTCTACTCAAAACACAAGCATGCAAAAGTCAAGACAAACCAGAGATACAAGAACAAGACAACTCTAAAGTGGTGGCATCCAAAATGACAATCCAGCTGGGAATGGGGAGCAGGGAGGAAAAAAAGTCAACATTGAATAACGGACTATAGAAATTTGCTTCAGGTGTTCATAAACACATTTTTTTCTTCTGTTTGATTTCTTTTTTTAGCTTAAATATACAAAAAGTGCAGTCACCTACATCATCTATAGAATTAAAAAAGGGTTTCTGAAATGACACGCGCGCAGCATGAACCGCCATTCAGCAGGGTGGAGGCTCGGAGCGCCGCTCCCGCTGTGTCCTGTGCTCTGTGGAAATCTAACCTGGACGCACCTGTGTTCTGCAGAGCTAATGATGCGTGTCTGTGTGTGAGGGGAGCTTGTCCTCTACTGCAATGAGTTGCTATTGTCCAGGCCCAGCCCAGCCATGTCTGCATCAGTGTCCTCGTCGCCGCTGTCCCCTGACTCGTCTTCACTGTGGCCTCCCAGCATCACCTGCTGCACCGCCAGCGTGGCGCCATCTGATGTCAGGCTCTGCAGACCCTCCATGTTCATCGTCACCATTGTACCTGAAACAATGGGACAACAGCTGGTTACAGACCAGCCATCCTGCTTCAGCACAAGGTGCAAGAAAGCATTGTCACATCGATTTGATGGGAGTTTCTCACAGACACTGTGGTGAGGACATGTGGAAACACTCGTACTGTCTTACTGCTGTCACAATAACACAATTTCACAGCAGTACTGAGGAAAATACTGTGTACCACAGAAGGAATAACATGATAAACAAGAGAACCACACTGACTGATGCACATGTCCTACAGCCCGGTTTATCTGCTGACCAGGCACCGCTGATCAGCTGTAGTTTGTGAGGCAGGAACACTTAAATAATTATGTCATCCTGTTCAATTCAAACTGTTTATTAATAACACAGGCAGGCCTGCTGCCGGGCTCCAACATTAATGTTACCTTAATCAGAGCAGTTAGCCACATTAATACTATCTAGGATAACTGTTAAACACTTCAATGTTGCTGAAACAGGAGCTCCACAGACTGCTCGGCCAGGTTTGCGGTGCTACTGTTTACACTGTCAGTACTGCTGCAATTCTAGTATAATTTAATATGTAAGTATTGCAGTGCATCACTGTCACATGTTCAAGCATCAAAAGGCAGTACGAGTATCTCTCCCTGCAGGTACATACGTACAGTCAGTTATTAAATTATTAAAAGCATTTAAGGTTCTCCTCTGTAAATATTTTATTTGTGACTAATTTAAGTGAGTCATCCTGCAGCGAAGCTCCAGCTCCACCACCCAGGACTACAGCTGGAACCACTTCTCCACCTGCTGAGGGTTCTGGAATGACCTCCAGCTCACAGAGAACCTCAAGAGCACCTCAAAGACAGCTACTACAGCGCTGACGCTGGATTTGGAGTCGGTCTGAAGGATGAGGTCCTGTCTGTATGGAAACCACGAGAAGGGAGGGAGTCTGTGTTGCTCATTATTAGGGGTGTGCGATGTTTATCGTCTATGATAATATGGTAATTGCTGTATGCGCGAGCTGACGTTATCGAGTAGGAGGCCTCGGCTCCACGCGTTCACTACTTCCTGCTTAAGCACAGGCTGCTGCGCACTGAGAGTCCAGACTGTGTGCAAGCATAGCGGCCTAAACACCACACCTAAAGCTGGAAATGAGTGAACACACTGCGCCAGGGAGAGACATTCAGCCTCGCAGTCGACCGCCTTAAATTCCTCAGTGAGGAGGGTGGTTTGAGTTTAAAAGACTGACACTGATCACAGACGGTAGACTTTGTAAGACAGCAGATAGCTCGACAGCTAACCTGCTCCATCATCATCGAGTGTGAGGAATATGAAAAGTTTCAGGAACCTGCTGTCCAAGACATAAATCAGACCTAAATACGCTAAGGTGTGTGGCAAAACACACACTGGGGAAACTTTAGCCCCGCCATGACCTGATTAGCGGGATAAAGAGGACGATAACGATGGATATTAATAATTTTTAAGTTAAAGCTGGTTTGTTACAATCACTGTGTCACATCTAGCATTGTTCTCAGAGCTCACCTGTTAGAAGATAATATGCTGAATTTGGTGCTGATCAGATGAAGGTGGGCAGTGTTTGTTTTCTTTGGGGAACTCCCCGCACCGCCTCGTTTTTGGTGTTTTTCTTTCAGATCTTTTATATCGAGCGATTGCTTTTGAAAAACGCGGCACGTGTCAAAAACTCTGATTTAAGTCGGATATTTTTCTAGCTTGCATTTTGTTTTACAAACACATTTTTAAATAATTCAAAATATTGTTTATTATCGTTATAGACAAATTGCCAGAAAATACAGATATTTTGTGTCAATATCGCACACCCCTACTGATCACCAACGAGTGAACTTTCAAACTGAAGGCCTTCACAGCGAACACATAAAATACGTGTGAATGTTTCCTGCGTTAATATTTCGCAGACTCGCCTGTTCTTAATGCAGCCGTTCACACCAACCACATGATTTCACAGGACCAATCTGCTGCATTTAGTTTTTCAGATCAAGTTTGAGTTTTTTCACAAACGAATTAACTGAGCTGACCAATCAGAGCGCTGGATCTGGCAGCGTGGGATCATACCTCAAAACGTGCACCGATGCACTGAACATGCAGTGATGCGGGAACAGTAAACAGTTTTTCCTCCGACACACAGCTACACGGTGCTCGAGCAAAACACGTCCAGTGTGTAACAGCCTTAAGACTGTAAAGTGACCAATCCCAAAGTTAGGGGGATGATAAAAAGATAATCTGCCTTCCTGCAGTAGTAGTTTGTAGGGGCCAACCTAGCTCATGTAAACACAAAGCTGTGCTTTGCCGGTGACAGTATGCAGCAGTAGTCACTGTAGCTGCTGCAGTAAGAACTACAATTAGACTCTATGGGATATTTTCATTTTCAAACACAAAATTTTCAGTTTTCTTCTTTTGTCTTCAGCCCGTGAACCCCAAATCAAGTTTTACCGCTCAGCTGCAGAAATGCATCGAAGAACAGCAGATACCCCAAATTAACACAAACCCACGTTCACATTTGTATGAGCCTGGTCCCGCTGGAAATTTCTTTTCCTTCCCACTGTCACCAAGTGCTGGTCGTTTTGACTGCTGGGTTTCCTCTGGATTACTGTAGGGTCTTTACAATATAACGCACCTTGGCGACTCTTGTGATTTGGTGCTATATAAATAAACTGAACTGAATTGTATCTCAATGTTGGCAATTTGTTAGAAACAGTGAGACTTGCCACTGGTGACAGTGATATTTGTTACTGAACTAGAAAACAGTTTGTTACATGTGTAGTGTGCAGGAAATCTGCTGGCATCACCACCACTCTTTCTCTGCATCAACTCCACAAACAGGGCCACAAAGAAACATGGGCTCCGTTATGAATCAGCTGCATATCTAATACACATTACTCCTGCTCTGTCAGCTTTCTGCACACTTTGCTAAACTTGGTGAACAGATGAGATTCAGACAGATTAGTCAACAATAAATATGATGGCATGTCTGGTTTAAAAACAAAACTCGACTACAACAAAGCCTCTGAACAAGGTATTGCTTACCATCAGGCATGGCAACTTGCTGCGGGGTGCCTCCTCCTGCTGCAATGGAGTCGGGCCAGAAGCGCTGCAGTGGCCTGTTTTGTGGTGTCTTTTTCTTGGCTTTGGGCGTCTCTGAAGAGCTCGCATCCAACATGGGCTGCAGGATCCGTCTCCGTGCATTTATAAACCTGCATACACAGGACAGTGATGCTGGCTGCACAGACCTTTGCACCTCAAATGCTAACAAGTTCTGATCAGGCTCAAGTATGGCTCGGGCTGTCGTACAGCTAGCTAAATTTTAGGCATCCTCACTTGCATGAATGAAAAACGGAGGCAAGGGTCCATTTTCAGAAGTGTCTGTGACATTCACAGGCTCTACTGTACATATCAAAAATACTGTTAAAAAAATAACAACATAAATGCAGAACTTATTTTCTCTAGTTCTGCATTTGACTGGGGTCAGACTCACTGCTGGTACCATGAGGTCACACCTGGACCCTACAGAGGCTGCACAAGTTAAAAAAAAATTTGTTTTGAAAATCATGATGTCCTCTTTCCTATTGGTGGAAACATGCACCACATCAACTCTGGAGCTTAAAAAATCTAAAGGATTCTTGAACTGAATTCAGCCCTTAGGATGAGAGCTGAAACGTCTTCAAGAAACAGAAAGCAGTCCAGTCAAGCTCCACAGATTACTGCAACCTGCATCACGGAGAACCTACACAAGCACCAACCAATCAAAAACTTATAAAACATGTGGCATTTGGTTGCTGAGTAACAGGTGAAGGATGTGGGAGTGACAGCAGTGAAAGAGTGACAGCGATATCAATAAGTTAGACAGATCTGTGACACTGTTTGCAGTGTGTAGTTAATGTGTTTAGTATGTTGTGTAGTCACACACGGGGCCGATGCTGCCAATAAGCCACCAAAGGCCGACTCAAATGTGCTGTCTCCAGGTGTACGACAAGAGGAGGGACACACCTGTTAGTGTCAGGCCTGTGATGGCGCCCCCCCATCTGTGGGGACAGGAACTGTTTGATTTGTGGCTTCTTGTGACACTTTTCTCTAAACAGTACAAAAGCACCTGAGGCACTGCATGCATTTTAATGTAAACAGCTGTTAAACTGATACATATGTTTTTGATATTTACAGTTTATAGATTTATTAAAATGTTTCTGTTTTCACTGTAAAATGCTATTTTTTCAACTCTGAGTCATGTTTTATTGTGCATGTTGATGTTCAGTCTCTTAACCCAGTATGTCAAAATGCAAAAGTAACAGTACAGTCACACGTGGTAAAAAAAAAACAAAAAAAAACAAACAAGGCAAGGTTTTTCAGGTCAAATCAAAAGCAGTTATGCCCAATAATTCCCCCAATCCCAGAGGTCTCTCAGGATGTTTTAATGATGAAAACATCCCCAATGGGGAAGCAGTGCATTATCTGAGTATGACTGTGGCCCAGGCCCACTCAGCATATCCTACACTGCCAACAATCTTCACTCATCTGCCTTCACATGAACCTGAGTAACATCTAAATCCAGAGGCTTTAATATGATGTGGGCCCTTTGCAGCTATAACAGCTTCAGCTCTTCTGGGAAGTCTTTCCACAGGTTTAGGAGTGCTTATGGGAATTTCTGACCATTCTTCCAGAAGCACATCTGTGAGGTCAGACACTGATGTTGGAGAGAAGGCCTGGCTCACAGTCTCTAATCCATCCCAAAGGTGTTCTATCAGGCTGAGGCAGGACTCTGAGCAGGAGAGTCAAGTTCTTCCACACAAAACTGTCTCACAGAGAGTCCAGTGGCGGTGTGCTTTACACCACTGCATCTGACACTTTGCATTGAGCTTTGGTGATGGAAGGATGCAGCTGCCATGGAAACCCATTAATGAAGCTCTCTGTTCTTGAGCTGATCTGAAGGCCACATGAAGGTTGGAGGTCTGCAGTGGCGGACTCTGCAGAAAGTTGGTGACCTCTGTGCACTATGACCCTCAGCATCCACACAGAAAATATGTGGGATGGGATATCTGACTTGTCTCTCTCCCACAGCGTGTCTTTTGTCCTCTCTCTCAGCAGATGACTGCCCCTCCCTGAGCCTGGTTCTGCTGGAGCTTTCTTCCAGTTAAAAGGGAGTTTTTCCTTCCCACTGTCACCAAGTGCTGCTCATAGGGGGTAGTCTGATATTTGGGGCTTTCTCTGTATTATTGTAGGGTCTTTACCTACAATATGAAGTGCCTTATTGTGTTTTGGCGCTATATGAATAAAACTGAACTGAATTCATCATCTATTGAAATCATTTTAATTTCACCAACATAAAAATTCTGACTTTTTAAAGTATTTTCTTCAGGATCTGGTAGAAGCATTAACAGAGAGCAGGGTACGTCAGCTCTCTTCAGGCCTGGTTGTTTGTAGTGAGATTACCTGGCTGGCCAGTTACATTACTGCCTGGCATCACAGACACTTTAAATCACATTAATGATGGTATTGTTTTTTGGCTATAGGACTCACCAGTTGTTGACCTGCAGAAGTGTCAGGTTTGTCTGAGTGGCAATCTGCTTCTTTTCATCCTCTGTTGGATATGGATGCTGCTCAAGAGAACAGGGGAGAAATGATCAGAGCTGTGTAAGGCCTTGAGTCTGATACAGGCAGATGATGTATGCACAAAGACTCACCCCGATGTGCTGGAAGAGCCATGAGCGCATGACATTGGTGGCATGTTTTGGTAGAACACCGCGCTTGTTCTTGGTCGAGTTGTCATCATGACTAAAGAGGTTCAAGTCCTGGTGAAACTGCAGCTGAAGCTGAGCACACAGAGGTTTCTTAGCCATCTTGTGTTCATCTCAACACAACTCATAGTTGTGTTACACATACAATACTGTTCCACATCATCTCTGAGCTTCTAATTATTTGTTCATGATGGCAGGGCATCAGTCCTACAAAGCTTTGTTATCAGCAGACAACACATTATCTGCCACAGGAGGACAAGGATGAGCTTTTTGAAAATGTGTCAGTGGGACCGGTTTCTGCACAGGTCACTGTGCACGGTTACAGAACTGAAATGCAAAGTGAAGCTTTTCGCACTCTTATCCTCCAGCATCTCAAAGCTTGTGTTTATGTGCAGCAGAGAATTAGATTTCCTGTTTGATGACTGCCAGTGAGCACATTTCAGTGTAAAGCTGCTCACACAGACTTACAGTGTTGGCATAAACTACATCTTTATTCCATTTGCCAATAAAACTTTAGGAAACATTTGATTATTCTTCACTACATCACAGAAACATGTCACAGATGAACTGAAGAGGCAAACTGTAAGAAACAACATTTGTGCCACTGCCAAAACCCTTAGCCACAGCCGCATATCCAAATATTTGTATCAAATATTTTCCATAATTCACAAAGTGAATTTTCAACTGGGTCTTATGAAGAATCTCAATGAGCCCTTTTCCTTTAAAAATAAACCTTGAAATGGACGCACCACTTCAAACACAGATTCTTGTACAGACTAATGCCTGTAATTATTTTAAAATGACTGTAATGTGCAGCAGTGGAAGCCAATAAAGGTCATGGCTCCCTGCAGCACTTCACCATCAGACACCAAGCAGAAAAAAAACACTACCTGATTGTTCTGGACGCGTATTGTCCCGGGAGACAGAGCCTGTGTTACTACCTGGCCCTGAGGAGTGACCACTGTGACTGGCTGGTACACGGTACCACCTGAAATCAACACACACACACACACACACACAATTTTCCAGTCTGTTGGGCTGAGCACACAATGCTCAGTGTCCCATTGGTACATGAGAGTATCTCAGTGACAGTCAGTACAGTACCTGAAGGAGGAGTTGCACACCAAGGTGACATACCTGCGACCACCTGGGTAGGGTTGACAGCCGTCACAGTAACGTTTCCTTGCTGCAGGGCCGATGCCGGCACTACAATTTGACCCTGGGGACTAATGGTCCCCGAGACGGAACTGGGGGTCTGTGGAAAACATACGTATGTTTTCCATGCTGGTAATTCTTAAAACCACATTTTGAAAGCATTGTTATTGAAGTAGTTAATATAACCCAGCAGTGACCCTGATCTGTAGCTAACTCTTCACCTGCACTTGTTTGGTGGTGATGCCTGTACTTCACTGCATACCTGAGATTTGGTGGGTGAGAAGCCCTGGGCCTGGCCTGGTACTGGGGAGTATGGGCTTCCCGGGTCTCCACTCAGCAGGGTCTCACTGTTCATTTTAGTCTTGAGGCAGGCGATGTAACGGCTGCAAAAGTCCTTACACAGGTCGCTCACCTTCTCCAGCTCCAGCAGGTGGATCCGCAGCACCTGGATGGCTTTCACCATCTTAAGATACAAGGAACACAAAGAGTTCTCAGGCTGAACATCTGCTTGTTCGTTCCCTTCTTAAATGTCCAAAGGCTCAGAATTCACACTGAATTGTGTTCATCAGTTCCATCCAGTTCATTCACTCCTTTCACCTTCTGATGAACTGTCACTCGAATGTGCTCCATTTACCTGAGAGTTTGTACAAATCTCGCTGTTATACTGCCTTGTAAAGCACACTAAGCATTTGGGACATTTTCCCTCTTAGATTATTCTGGGCACCTATTACCTCAGGGTTCATACACCTTTTCCAGGGACAAATTCAAGCACCTTTTAAGCACTTTCAAGGTCTGTTTTCAAGGTTTTCCAGCACATTAACACCAGGATACATTTTCATACAAATACATACATACTCAAAATTATTTTGCATCATTTAATAACATTAAAAAGATGGTATTATACCATCAGTCACTTGACAGAAAACAATAACTATTAATAGTTAATTCTGGAAACTTTACTCTCTTCATTATTATGAGCAAATCCAGTTTAAAACAGCTGTTGCTGCCACGGTAACATAGTCTAACGCAGTCACCTAAACTAGCCATCAAAGCGATGGCTAGTTCACATTAGGCTCCATACGCTCCGCCCAAACGGTGAAACGGCGTAGGATTCAGCTCTGTGCGTTTTGTCATGAGAGTGTGAACCTGCAGCAGCGTGCAGCAGACACTCATGTGTTTCTTTGTGCGCGCGGCTGCTGAGTTCTTCACACACCAGCTGCTGAATTTACTCGTGAGGAATGAATTCCTGCACTCGCAGAATCACATGAATCAGGATTATGTTTTTTCTCACGTCTGACCTTTGACCTAATTCCATACTCATCTGATCCATAAGTGGAATTTGCAGTTTTCCAGCCAATGCTCATTAAAACAGTGACTCTCTGTCTTTGGGAAGGGGCAGGGTCACAAAGGTCACATGCAGACGAGCAGGTGGACAAATTTTCATTTTGGACTTTCCGAGTCACTTCCTTTCTCATAAGTGAATTATTCAATCAGATAGTTATTTTTTTTATTTAATAAAATAAACATTACAATTTCATGTAGTTTCAAGCATTTTATCCAAAATTCAAGCACTTTTCAAACCTTGAAAACACAATATTAAAATCCAAGCATTTTCAAGGATTTCCAGCACCCGTACGAACCCTGCAGATGTTTCTGCACGCAGCACCGGCCTGCTGCTGCCCTGCAACACTGCCGGCACAAATACAGTGTAATTTTGTGGGGACACTGTTGTTTGTATGCTTAGAGATTCTTTCAACCTGAGGGCCTTTCAGGGGGGTCAAAGTCAGGCTATGAAGGTCTCGTGATCAAAGCACCGAATCTCTAAGTCAGACTCAACAGCTAAATAATAGCCACTGTGGCACCCAATCATTTTCACAAGGTAATTTATTCTAATTAACTGATGAAAATAACAAAAAATCAAACTGGCACTATCCTTTGGAGGTCAAATGTCACTAATGAATGAATATATGAGTTAGGTGGGGTTTTGGTTTACTGAAAAACATCTGAAACAAGACCATAGCCCACAAAATAAATCCTCAGAGAGATGCTGGGTGTGCGACAGACACTGAAAGCAGAGGCAGAAATCTGACTTTGGTAAAGTCTGACAAACTATTTTAAACCTGCATTTGGTGTCTGCTGAATGTGATGCCTGCTCACAGCTGTGCAGACAGCTGTGCAGACAGCTGTGCAGACAGCAGTTTCCTGTCAAACAGTCTGTGGGCTATTCTTCCCTACATTGCTGCTGGCCCTTCAATCAGCAATGTA
>VUQK01035054.1:0-11105 GCA_015106715.1 Bujurquina vittata | reverse complement strand
CAGTGAGGACTCCATCAAGGGCTTTCCTTATCCAGATCAACATACCACCCCAGTAGAGCACTTCGCTCTCAGACTGCTGGATTACTTGTAGTTCCTAGGATACTTCAGAGTAGAATGGGAGGCAGAGGCTAGAATAGAGTTTAAAATCCTTCTGCTCACGTACAAGCCCTTCTCAAGCACTGGTCATGGAAGCACTACTTCTTTTTACTCACCATATTTTTACTCTGTTTATACTTGACTCTGTTTAATCATTCTCTTTGTCTCTTCCACAGCATGTTTTTTGTCCTCTCTCTCTCCCCTCAGCCCCAACCGGTCTCAGCAGATGACTGCCCCTCCCTGAGCCTGGTTCTGCTGGAGGTTTCGTCCTGTAAAAAGGGAGTTTTTCCTTCCCACCGTCACCAAGTGCTGCTCATATGGGTCGTTTTGACTGTTGGGTTTTCTCCTCAGTATTGTAATGTCTTTACCTGCAATCCAAAGCGCCTTGAGGCGACTGTCTGTTGTGAATTGGCGCTGTATAAATAAAATTGAACTGAATTAAATTTTTTTGTTTTGGAAGATAAAAGCACTTTTCATAGATCACACAGACTTTGCATCACACCTTTTTCTTCAAACACGTTGCAAAAAGAGCAGATAATTATTGCAGAGAGACAGTCCGTTAAGAATTCATCCATAAGATTTTGTGCAGGTGTATGTTGCTGTAATAATGTATGTTTGCCTCACAGAGCATGACACCTCGGCTGAGACTTGTACAAAACAATTTTTTATTAAACTAAAATCATGTTCACAAAATGCACCCAAGCAAACCTCCATTATTACTTTTTCACTTTATAAAATTGATAATATATACAAGCAAGAACAGTCTATAGTCGGTATAAAATGAGCAGATATCATCCTTTAGTGGCGCTGCAGTGACGTTTATATCCGCTTCATGCAGACTCGACAGCGGCTGATCCGGTTACCTGGAAGGTGTCCTGAGTTTCTCCAAGGCTGCGGTCGACTGCACACACACACACACACACACACACACACACACACACACACACACACACAGTGATCTGTTAGAGGACCTAGGTGACCTTTCCCCAACAATCACAGCTGATAAAGTCTGGGTGACATTAACCTGAACTCTGATCCCAGGTCAGGCGTGTGCTGCCACAGTGCAGAAGAGAAGCAGAGGTGTGTCGTACCTGAACATGTTTCTGGGGTTCAGAGCAGCCAGCCAATAGCTGTAGGAGTTGGTGTAGAAGTTGCAGCTTCCTCTTTCATGACACTCGATGAAGGGGAGCTTCCTGAAGTGTTCCAGACAGGACCCAGGTGAGGCGAGGGGCTGACCCGACCCCTCTGCCCCTGCTCCTGTTTCCTGCAAAACCACCGGCAATAACACCCAGGGTCAAAGGTCAGAACAACAGTTCATCCACTGCAAGATTGGTTTGGCAAAATTCTTTCCTATTTCAGTCAGATTGGAGAAACAGGCTTTGTCCAAAAATGATGGCGCCAACGACGGCTGCCTCAGCATTTCTGGGTGATGGGAAGCTGGGAAGCTGAGCAGCTGGACTAGATGAAAGCAGTGGAGATTACGCAAGGCGCTCCCGTCTATACATCTACTCACTCTCTGGCTAACAAGATGGATGAACTGCTGCTCCTCAGCTCCAAAAACTCTGTGCTTCACTGAAACCCGCCTCAGTGAACACGGACTCTCCAGCTGCCGGGCTGTTTCCGAGCGGACCTTTACACGCTGGACCACTGCTACACTGAACTGCTATCAGACTGTTCAAATTACAACTTATATTTTTATTTCAAGTTGTAAAAATAGTTCATTAAACATATTTGTGGTTTTCACAGTTAAAAAAAAAATCAAACTTTTTTCTTTTGTGTGATTTTAGGTCCAATGTGCTGAAACCAAACAAAGCGAGGTAAACATTTTTAAGGTGAAATGTAAAAGTAAAATCAAAAGTAGTCAAAAATGGCCACTTCTACCCCACAGGGTTAACTCTTTACTTGTGTGTACAGACCAAAACCTTCTGAACACACAACAGTCATGATTGACCACCAAACTGATCAAGAAGGAGGCGTGAGGACCAACCAGGAACAAACTAATGAGGGAGATCAGAGCTGCTAAGAAAACAGTTTTCAGTCAGTGATGCTGATTCAGTGTGTTTGAGAGACATCACCAGCACGCAAGCATCATGCAAGGATGCTGTTTGTGGACTTCATCCCAGAAAATCTCAGAGCTTACAGTGCTCGCCTCCACCTGTCAGTGTATCTACAACTTCCTCATTGACAGAACGCAGGTGAGACTGGGGAGCGTCACTTCCAGCACCCAGTCCATCAGCATGCACCAATAACGGCACCTCAGAGGACCCATCTGTTATTTAACTCAACTCCTAAAGTTTGCAGACACCACAGCAGTCATTGCCCACATCATGGATGGTGACGAGGCCACCTGCAGACGCAACGTGGACCAGCTGGTCCTCTGATGCGGTCAGAAACACCTGGAGCTTAACCCGTTTAAGACCGTGGAGATCCATCCTTTAACATCAAAGTGTCTACTGGTGACTCGTTGATGTTTCTCCTCAAGTGGATGTCCAACATAAACAGGAAGCAGCTGAGGAAGTTCAACCCGCCTCAGGAGCTGCTGATCTTCTTCTACAGTCTGTTCTGTGTGCGTCCATCATTGTCTGCTTTAGATCGGCCACCAAGCAGGAAAGGGACAGGACAGAAGACTATTGGAGCCAACCTGCCCTCTGTTTAGGACTTACACCAGTCCAGAGCCAGAAAACGGGCATATATATATATACGTATGTATATTCATATTTAGCTTATACAGCTTAAATTAGACTTAAGGGGTAAATAAAACTGATTCTGAAGATTGTTCAATGTCTAAACTCTTTATTTCTCTTGAAACAGCTGTTATAAATCTGAGCTCACCATCACAAAGGAGAAACCCGTCCACAGGGAGTCCCAGTCGGTGGGACAGCGTGGAATATAATTGGTCTGACTGTGGATGGCGATCACATTGGCTCTGGCCTCACACACAGAACACCTGCAACACGGGAAAAACACGCAGCACACCTCAGAGATACCGTACGAAGAACCTGGCAACACAAAAACAAACTGCTGTGGATTTGCCTCAGTGTCAGCCACTGAGACAAAAGTGTGTGTGTGTTTTACCGGCTGATGTAATTACTCAGCGAGTCCTCGGTGATGAAGGGAACCACGTCTGACACTGATTTATCTGTGGATAACCAGTAGGACAAGTCGTTGTGCGCGGCGTAGAGACAATTTGCCCCAGGGTCACAGATCAGGAAGGGCATGGTGGTAAAGAACTGCAGACAGCTGCCTAACGTACCTACGATGGACAGACAGAGAAGGGAAGAGCACTTTATTTTAACCTCTTGGGTCCAGTCCTGTGTTTGTTAGCTGACAGGCTGGGCTACAGATTTAAAGAAATCAAACACGCCTGCACACAGAGTTCTGCAGAGATGCACAGCACTGTGGCACTAGCATGACCACAGAAGGCGAGGTTTTCAAGCACTCCAACATTAGATTGAAAGTAGCTCCAGCATTCAGTCTTTTCAAAGGTTTCACATGAATATTCTTTACTGGTAAACTTCAGTAAGCAGCGGTCTCGAATTACCCAGGTCCTGTCCGTGAGCTCGGCTGTCGCCGTTGATGAATAGCAGGGAGTATCCCGCGTATATGCGCTCTGATCCTGGAGGACATTCTGGGATGAAGGTCGCCTGGCTGTGCCTGGTGAACAGGAAGCTGCTCTGATCAGGTGTCACACTACCCGGTGAACCCTGAGTGCCTTTAAGCCCAACTGCACCGCGTTGACCCGGGTTGCCTGAAAACACACTCAGATGTCAGTGAATGTCCTGCAGTGATGTTGAGGTGCCGCTCCTCAGATCCACCACAACGGCGATCTCCAACGTTTAGCACTCCATAAAGCCTGAGCTCACATCTTTGAACTGTTCCATTTCCAACCAAAGACATTCATGTCAATACGACACAAAGACCGAACAAAGTGGCAAAGCCTCACTCTGGAGCAGCTGGAACCAAACGTTTGCTCATAGGGGGTCATTTTGACTGCTGCGGTTTCTGTGTATTAGTGTAGGGTCTTTACCTACAGTATAAAGCACCTTGAGGCGACTGTTGTTGTGATTTGGTGCTACAGTATATAAAGAAAATTAACGTGCATACTGTTAACATGAACAACACCATATTTGTTCCAAAATTATGGACAACAAAACAATATGATAAAACGTGTCCATCCATTTTTTTCTCATGTGGGCCCGTTCGTGGGGGCAGCAGCCTAAGCACAGGAGCCCAGACCTGCCTCTCCAGGATGCTGGTTCCAGGGCCCAGGCCATGCTGTGAGGTGACCCGACTAGATCTAGCCAGTATCGCTCAACCTCACACACTCAGGTTCCTTCCCCACCAGAGAGGTGACGTCCCAACACAGCCAGGGGCTCCACCCTTAGCCACCGCCCGACACACAGTGCATCCTGACCCCTACAACACCTCCTGCGGGTGGTGGGCCTACAGGAGGGCGGGCCCATGTTTGGGCTGCTCCCGGCCGGGCACCAGACACTGCCCTCCTCGAGCTCCCCAGGCCTGGCTCCGGGGTGGGGCCCCAGTAAACCCATCCCGGGCAGGGTAAACAGTTCCATAGGGGTCACTGGAACCTCTCTTAGTCTGGCCCCTCACCCAGGACCAATTTACCATGGGAGACCCTACCAGGGGTCAAGGCCCCAGACAACATAGCTCCTGGGATCACTGGGACACACAAACCCCTCCACCATGATGAGGTGGCAATTCACGGAGGAGTGATAGAGATAAAACTTGTAAATGTAATAAATTTATAGTCTTTACTTTACAATATAAAGCACCTTGAAGCATCTATTTGCTGTGATTTGACACTATAAAACTGAACTGAATTGAAACTATGAAAACGTTCATTACAAAAACCTTTATTTGGATTCAGTCTCTGTCCAGGTGAGTTACTATATTGAAAACTCAAATATCTTTAAACTCACGTTCACCGTGCAGTGAGTATTTTGTTATTGTGTGTTTCTGTTTTGATGTTGGAGATCAGATTTCTTACCTCTGTATCCAGGGGCTCCTCGATCTCCCCTCTCTCCTTTCAGCCCAGAGCCTCCAATTGGTCCTTTTTTACCTGCCTTCCCACAGTCACCCTTCATACCTGCAGTCACAGACACAACGCTCTTTTCAAATGACACTTTTACCACTTGTACTTGAGGCTTTATCTTTGGATCTGTCAGGACTGTCCTGCAGGTGAGCCAGAGAAATACAGACTCACCTTTATATCCAGGTTTCCCAAAACACCCCGGGGGTCCTTTTTCCCCACAGGGCCCCGGCTCTCCAGTTGAACCTTTGTCGCCACAAACCACACGCACCGGTGTGGCTACACTTGGCCCCGTCGTTCCTGCAGGAGGCACCATTCAGTACTACATAAGTAAACGTGTCAGCATGCAGGTGTGTGTTTGCGTTATGTTACCCTTTAATCCAGGAAAACCCGGAGGTCCTTGTGAGCCACAGTGACCCGGCGGACCTTTGTTCCCATCCATCCCTGAAACAAAACAATCAGCTCTATAAATTTGAATTTGAATCCAAAATTCAAGCTGTTCGCTCAGCATGTTTTTTGCAGCTTTTTGCCTGAGCAGCACCAGAATCAAAGCGTAACCATGCCAGCCATGCCACTGACATTCACTAGTCCCTGATCTATGAGATCCTTTCAGTCGACTTCCTGTTGTGCACCTGGTGTGAAGAGCACCGATTCACTTCTGCAAACTATTTTCACGTGTGAAGCACGACATTTAAGTCAAACCTGCTGCTGATGAATGAAGTCAGGGAAGAGAGTGCAGCTCTTTAAGCTTGACCGCCTCGCTGGCACATGATGTCTCAGCACGTTTTTACAGAAGAATCAGCTGTAAATGACCAAAGAGCTGCTGCCTGTGGCCACGCTGCTCTTGCCCACATGATGACCACGGGCACTGACTGAAAGCACCTGCCAGGCTCAACACTCCCAAAATTAATGACCACATCAATGAAAAATCCCCAGCATTCTGCTCTGAAGTGTAAATAGTAACTTTAATATGGAGAAATGACAGCTGTAAAATCTGACTCGCCCTCTCCTTGTGGTTACTGTTAAACTCATTCATGCGCAGCCGGAGGACAGACACAAAAATCAAACATCAGTGAGCTAACCTGTAAATGATTATTACACTGGGGTTCTTACCAAGTCTTCCTTGGACACCTACTTCTCCCATCCTGCCTTTGGACCCTCGTGGGCCTGGGGGTCCACATGAACCCTGTCAAATCACAAAAGCAACCGTCATGGCTCAGTACTAGGATTTTTAATACTGTCACATTAACACTCCTTTTTCTGATAAACACATACAGGGAAGCTGTACTGAGCTCATGCTAGAAAACTGCATGAGGGCAGTCTGAGCTGTCAAAGATGGGGGGATTTAACCTGAGTGATGAAGATGAGTTGTTCACCAGTGACAAAGGTGAGATCTGTGGCTAAACATGACCGCACATCAAACTACATTTGCATTTGGCCCGAATAATGCATCGCCAAATGCTGTCTTTACTTCTAAAAGTAAAGACAGCATTCAGTGTGACAAATATTGTGTCTGTGCAGCATGAACAGATATGACGGCTGCAGTGCAGGTCTGCAGCAGCAGGTAGTAACAGGTGACTGAGTAAACCAACAGTTAACCATTATTATAACGATGATGATATTAATTAGCTGAAACTATGTCTATGATGAGTAGCAGTTGGCTCTTTTTTTTCTAATCTCCAAACCCCCAAACTAACCCTAAAGCTCAGGCTTAGGAAAGCAAAAACATTTTTGGGGGAAAACTGAATCGTTCCTGATGTCCATCACGTACAGTGATTATTTTTGTTTTCTCTGGATTGCCAAGACTTTGGAGAAGATTAAAACATGTTCTGATAGCGCAGGGTTTGGGTTAGGGTTAATGTACTCACTGCTGCACATACAGTAGAAGATAATGATGCAATCTAGAAGAATCCTAATGAAAGTCTTCTGTATGCTCACAAATTAACTAGTTAACAAATAAAGTAACTTTTTTTTCAGTGTACTCACCGGCTTGCCTTTTGGTCCACTGTCTCCAGGACAACCAGCCTGTCCTTGGACACCTGGTGGTCCTTTGCATCCCTTGTCTCCCTTAAAACCAGGACCTGGAGGACCTGGAGGGCCCTTACAGCCAGGCAGACCTGCAAAATGACAGAAGGTGTTGATTTAAGTGTTGAATTAGCACCAAAGAGTCATCAGGGGAAGTCCAGATGCCCTCAGACTCCTTTGGAAATCAAACTATTTTGTGTGTTCCCCTCTCTCCACACTGCATGAATACATAGCTGGATCTAACTGGTCAAAGTGACACTTAAAGTGAATAAGCAAGTCTCCAACATACATAGAAGAAAGAGCAATAAATCCCCCATGCAGCGACCTCTAAACCAACTGACTGACTAATCTTCTGTGTCTCATCACCTTTTGGTCCTTGGAATCCAGGAGGTCCTATTTCTCCTTTCCCTCCTGCAGTGCAGACTCCTTCTGTGCCAGAACAACCAGGAGGACCTGGAGGTCCAGGAGGACCGGGGGGGCCTGGGTGTCCTGAAGGACCACATTGCCCAGGAGGGCCACAGGTACCAGGAGGACCCTTCTCCCCAGTACATCCTGAGGACATGAGAGGAGGCAGGACCGTGTTTTCTTCTTCTTTAACTCTGACCAAACACTAAGCACAGAATTGGATCTGAAAACTTACCAGGTGGACCTTTCTCTCCATCTGGTCCCTGAGGTCCAAGTCCAGATTCTGGCAAAAGAAATGCAGGTTAGGAAGTAATGGTGAAACTGGTCCCTCCTGTCAGCATCAAAGTTACTGGCTCCAGGAGCTATAAATGAAACTTGGAACAATGGTTCCAAATCAGAGTGATCACAACGGAAAAAGACACAATGTGACCAGACAGAGACTAAACAGGAAGGACAACACAAAGACAAAGCTCAGCTTTGTTTCTGAGGAGCTTTTATTGTGTCATTTTGGGCTCCTGCTTTCTGCACATGATGTGACCCAGTCCCAGGTTTTGGTCTCTGGCTTCTGGCTTCTGGCTAACGGGTTTCTCACTGTTGCTGCAGAGCATTAAGTTTCTTCATTCTTCGTAGGTCAAAATTTTGACGTCATCATCATCATCCAGGTAATCTTGAGTATTCATGCTTTGCTTTTTGAGTTCTAGTCACTAATTATTTGGCACAGTGGTAAGCACTGTTGCCTCACAGTGGAGGTCCCTGGTTCAAATCCACCTTGGTCTCTGTGTGGAGATGTTCTCCCTGAGTCTGAGTCTGTGTTCTCCGGGTGATCCAGTTTCCTCCCCACAGTCCAAAGAGATGCACTGAGTGTCAGGATGGTGACCTGTGCAGGTGTGCCCTGCCTCTCGCCCTACGACAGCTGGCATAGGCTCCACAGCGCTGCACTGGCTCTCCCCGCAGTTCTTCCATGTGTTTGAACAGGCGATGGGTAAATTCTGGGGTTTTGACCATTAACATGTTGAAATAATTCAGAAAAGAGTTTTATAGAGCAGTCAAATGTATTTTCTCTTATCATTGTTAGTATTTCAGTTGATGACAGGGGAGGCACTGCCTCACCTTCCTCCCGACTGCACGTCACTGTCTTGGATGCCTTTTTTCAGGGTTTAGGATTCTGTTAGTTTTGTTTTCTTGATCTTTAGCTTCAGTTGTTGAATTGACTTCTTGTGTGTTCTCTTTTTCCTTTTGCTTTTTAGTTTTCCATCTCTCTGTTTTTTGGGTTGCTTCCTGTTTATGCTCTATTTTGTGTCTTGCTTTGCGTTTTGCTTTCTGCCCCTCTGCTCCTGTGTCTCAGTCCTGTAATCAGCCTTCTGTCCATGTACACTGCTCAAAGTGCACTTGTTGCTAATTTCATTAACACAAAATGCTATACTCTGATTTAAAAAGTGTTCCTTTAATTTATTTGAGCGGAGTATGTACTCCAGGCCTCCCCGGGCCTTTTGTTCTGTGTCTGTTTTGCTACGTCACAGATTTTGGTTTAGCTGATCTTTATGTATCATGTTTGGACTTTATCATCCTCAGTAAAGGCTCGCTTTTGTTGAATAAGCTGGTGCATTTGGGACTGCCACGTCTACACATCACCAAATGAAGTTTTCCCTACCTCCCATTGCGCCTTTCTCTCCAGGAGGTCCAGGTATTCCATCCTGTCCCTGGTTTCCTCTGGGACCAGCGGGGCCAGGGATTCCAGGCGGCCCGTTGTTACCTAAATATGAAGAAATAATTAAAGAACAGTGGTCTGTTCTTACAGCGTAAGGCATAACAAGCAGAAAGCTGGCGCTGGCTAATATAAAACTAATACAGGGACACTGCTCGGTGTACCTTTGAGGCCCGGGGGACCTGGACAGCCAATTTGCCCTTCAGGACCATCACAGCCCTTTTCACCAGCACACCCAGGGGGACCTGAAACCAAGAGTCAGAGTTTCATGAGTCATTTCAATTTACAGTTGTTTCTTACTACATCTGTAGTTAATGTCAATTAAAGCTTTCATATGAGATGATAAAGGAACCCAAAGCCGCTGGGTTCAGTTCTTCAAAACACTTTTCTTCCTGTTTTCTTTCTTTCTCTATGTTCAAAGAATGGTGCTCAAAGCACTCCTACACATAGACAAAACTCTTTGAAGAAAATTCTTTCAAAAGCAGTCAACAATTTATATGCTCTATCCTCGCCATCTGTATCTCTCTCCATCTATGAATCAGACCTATGCAACCAGGTGGTCCACTGGGTCCTTTAGGGCCACAAGAGCCACAGACTCCTGGAGGACCGAATGGTCCATTATGTCCTGGTGGTCCCTTACTACCCGGAGGTCCTTGACATCCTGGATTCCCCTGAGAGGAGGAAAGAGCAGATGATTAAGTAAACATATCCTTTAAGTAGTCTGAGAAACATTTCTCACTGATAAACACATGAATATGTCAACTGTGTAGATTCTTTTTTTATCTCTTGTTTTGTGCAGCTTAAGACGGTGCGTCAAGTATACATTTTCCTAAAGAGAATCACCCACAATACAGGATGTAAAAAAAACCATCTGATACATTTTATGTCCTGCAAAACAAGAACTTTGGAGGCAATGAAAAAACAAAGAGCCTGCAAACACATCCAACAACTATTCATATGTAAACTACTTCAGACTAAGCTGCAATTAATCATAATAAATGCAACACTTATTTGGCATCACATAATTCATGTCTACTTTATTTTTTAAGGCGATGTCTGTTCTGGGTGTATTTCAGCCCATCCATCCATCCATCATCCATCCATCATCCATCCATCCATCCATCATCAATCCATCCATCCACCATCTCTCTCTCAAAATGTAAATAAATCCACCCACCACTGTCTGATCATTTCTTAAATACATTTACATTACTTTTTGAAAGCACTGAAATTAAGTTTAAGGATACAATTCCTCCATTATTATCCTCTTCAGTACCATGTGCCAACACAGTGCCGAGCAGCAACAGTACCTAAACTCTGCTCCCAGTGAGGTATCAGTTTCACAACGCGCAGCTTAAAGCAGATAACCCGTAAGCTGGAGAGGGAATGGCGTCTCACTAAATTAGAAGATGCTCATCTAGCCTGGAAAAAGAGTTTGCTGCTCTATAAAAAAGCGCTCCGTAAAGCCAGGACATCTTACTACTCTTCATTAACTGAAGAAAATAAGAACAACCCTAGGTTTCTTTTCAGCACTATAGCCAGGCTGACAAAGAGTCAGAGCTCTGTAGAGCCGAGTATTCCTTTCACTCTAACCAGTAATGACTTCATGGATTTCTTTACAAATAAAATCTTAACTGTTGAGGATTACGCCCTCTGCTGCTGGCTACCAGATTAACTGACCACTGCAGGGCTCCGGTCAGAGAGCACAGACTCATCAGATGGGTTTAAACATTTAATTCTGAACTGCAGCAGCCTTGTTAAAGAGCAGTTTCTGCAAATGCATAACAGAAAGAAAGATGAACAATCATGTGGGCAAATAATCTT
>VUQK01035053.1:0-10534 GCA_015106715.1 Bujurquina vittata | reverse complement strand
CTCAGACTTAGAGGTGTTGATTCTCATGCCAGCCGTGTCACACTTGGCTGTGAACCGTTCCCATGCGAGCTGGAGGCCACCCCTTGACAAAGCCAACAGGACCGCATCATCCGTAAAAAGCAGAGACGAGACCCTGAGGCCACCAAGGGAGAAGCCTTTCGCCACCCGGCTACGCCTAGAAATTCCCTCCATACAAATTATGAACAGAATCTGTGATAAAGGGCAGCCCTGACGGAGGCCAACACCCACAGGAAACAAGTCCGACTTATTACCAGCTATACGGACCAAGCTCTCACTGCAGTTGTACAGAGACTGAATGGCCTACAGCAACAGGGCAGACACCCCATACTCCCTGAGGGACACAGTGCCTCTCCAGGTCCACAAAGCACATGTAGGGTCACAGCCCGTTACTCAAACCTCGGATTCAGGAGGAACAATGCGGTTTTCGTCCTGGTCGTGGAACGCTGGACCAGCTCTTTATGCTCTCAAGGATATTCGAGTGTACGTGGGAGTTTCCCCAACCAGTCTACATGTGCTTTGTGGACTAATTTAGCTAACGGAAAATTCTGTAAAGATCCCTAATGAATAGTAACTACACAAAAGTATAGGGAAACACGCCCTAATCTTTGATTTCAGGTGTTTTCAGTCACAGGTGTACGAGCACTTAGACGTGCAGTCTGCCTTTAAAAACATTTGTGAAAGACTGAGTTGTTCTAAAGAGCTCAATTAATTCGAGTAACAGTGGTAAAAGGAGAACAATGCCGAAACACGTCACTTGGTGATTTTTTTTCACCAATTCTACAATCAGCTGCAACTGCAGAGCTCCAAACCTCCGTTGGCACAAGAATCAACCACTTCATGGCATGGGTTCCTATGGCTGAGCAGCTCCTGCAGGTGTAACATATGGTGGCCCAGTACTTTGTCTTTGTAGTGTGTAAGTACACCTGTTGCTCATTGGTTTTGTGGCGTAAATGTCAGTAGACATATCTTGGTAAGCTCTGTATGGCGCTGTTAACACGTGTATGTGTGAGTACAGTGACACATAACGTTCATCTAACAACTTTAATGCTAAAACATGATTATTGTCATCGTTATTCACAAATTTTCAAATTTACAAAACAGCAGAAAAAATAGTAAAGCACAAAATTATTTTTTGGATCAAATTGACAAATTACAGTTATTTACTTATTTACTTGCAATCCTGAACTGATATATTGTGTGTATGTATGTGTGTGTATATATATATACTGTATATTACAAATATTTGCTTATTTTCAAACTGTTATTTTCTTTTTAAATACTGAACAAATTGCTCCACAGAATAGCAAAAATATGAGAGATACTGTATTTAACAGCTAACTAGCATCTTGTTCTTCCCATGGCAGGTTTATTTGCTTGAGATCCCAATTTATGTAAGAAATATTACAAAAAGAACTTCTCCCATCTGTGTGTTTTCCACAGGGCTCGGTATTTGCAGTAAACAAAATGCACACACATGCATTTGGGAGAAGATCTTGCATAACAATAGCAAATTACAGTGAGCATTACTTTTTTTTTCCAAAATGCTGTTTTTATCACAGTGAAATTGTGATGAAATAATCACCCTCCCTGGGGCTCTGATGATAATTATCAACAACCTCCAGAAATACTGAGTGCCAGCCACACACACACACACACACACACACACAGACAACAAATCCAGCACTGATTGTTACAGTATTGTTGCCACTTATAAAAATGTCAAAATCGATTTCTATGTCACTGAGTTCTTCCCTTTTTACTGGAAGGGACAGTTTTTTTTATTTATTTATTTTTAGTTTAAAAAACTGCATTCATAACGATCTTAATCCTACATCTGGAAAAAAAAAAAGCCAGACAAGTGATTTTTACAGAAGGCGATTTTATCCTGCTTCAGAATTTTTCCGGGAACCAAAGTATATACAGTAAAACTTTTAGAGTGTAATACAGAGATCTGGTGAAGGACATGGTTTTGAGATTCTGCAGAGGCATGTAATCCATGAGATAAAGCTGAAAAGCCCCTGAAGCGAGAGCGGATGAGTTCTCCAGATGGAGAAATAAGGAGAGGCCAGAGGACAATGGCTGAAGAGGCAAGAAAAATGAATTCAGTCCATTTCACAAGGTGCTGTTTATTGGCAATTATAGTCAAGTACTTCAGTTTGTACGTGGAAGTGAGAGTGACACCGCTTCACTTTTCATCAGGCGAGGATAAACAAGGCCCGGGTGAATGTGAGGGCTGTTCACGCTATCTACGATCCACAGACTTCCTGTCGTCGTAGCCTTCAAACATATTTTCTGCACAATTTGTTTTGTTGTTCTTTTGTTTGTGGCAAGATCGTCAGTGTGTCCACCTACGCAGCGAAACGTCCTGCCACAAATGCGCAACAGAGAACTGGACTGTTCATTCAATCAAGCCTGTTTCTGTAGAGTCATCTCAGTTTAGGCTGAAGGAGTGAAATGAGTGTGTCCCCATTCTAAGAAAATATTCACACTTTTACGTTAGTCTTTAAACATTACCTTCCTTCCCACTGTAATTTTTTTCTTCCAACAGTAACCTATTTGTTGACTGCTTTAGAGTTATTAATGAAGTATAATGTTCGGTAATAGGATTTGTTCTTCAAAACTAATCAAAATTGAGTGTAAACCTTTGTTTTGTTCTGCATCAGAAGTCAGTCTATATTTATCAGTATCCATATTTGGTTGGGTTTTACCGTTTTAGAGAGGACACCAACAAGTACAAGTTATAAAGACTTGTCATTTCTGCCTCAGAATGAAATATTTGTGATTACAAACAAACCACCCCGCTGTCATTCCCACAGCTAGCTCACAGCCAATTATGCCTCACACAAGCCTTCCCAAATGGAAGTTCCCAAATTTGTGACTCCTACTCTGCTGCACTTTGAAAGAGGATCATTATTTCCAGGCATGGAACATTGCCATGAACAGTGTATAAGAGCAACAAAACCAAAAGTCATGACTCTCTGCATCTGACAGAAGGGCAGTATTTGGCAGTGTAGGATGACAAAGCCCTGAATAAACTTCCTGTGTGCCAGACGGCTGTTCCTCTCCTGTCTTCTAAGCTGTGGGTCAAAGGAAAAGAGGCTCTATATTCATATTACTCTGTAAAAACAAACTCACCTTTGCTCCACAGACAACGAGCGATGTGCTTCATCCACAACACACAGTCATGAGTGGCACCTGCAAAAGCTGATGTCGTTTTAAATATTTATGCCTCACTTAATGTGGGTTCTTATGTGTTTAAGTGTGATATAAAACTAACTACAATGCATTTAAGTTAATAGCCTGATGATGCTCTTTGGCCCCAATTAGGCCATAAAAACTTTAAAGTCTCTGATGTAGCGAGAAGAAAATGAGAGTGGCGGAGCAAACCCACAATCTAGTAAAGGCCTGTCCCTGTGCAGCAGTCGGCTCAGCGGCTGTATGGCTTCAGCACTAAGCGTAATGCCACGGTCCTCAACTGGATCACTGCCAGGAACTGACACGTCCCCAATGAGGCAGCAGTTTGGGAGAGCACGCCCACGGTCTTCTTCTCAGACCCTCACATCCTTTCTCTCTGCAGGCTGCAATGCACCATTTACTGAGCACTTCTAAATCCGACCATTTTCTTTTACCTTTCTTCCTGGCTTCTCTGGGAGGATACACTGGTATTAAACTGCTTCATGATCTCCTTCAATACATCTCATTTGAGAGGGGCCATAATAATACCACTTTTTTGGGAAGGGTGTTGTTTTTTCCTCTCTCCCAGCAGCTTTGAGTCTTGTCTCAGCGCTTCTCTGTTTAGCTGTCACTTTGGTCCAGAGGATTATGGAGTTTCTGAGGCAATTCCATTATGTTAATTCATGTTAATTAAAGTTATGTGCCTGTGTTTTCTGTTCACACTGAGAGCTGGGATTCAGCAACATATGCATGCATATACTGTAGGATTACTGCACATTTAAATATGCCTCCATTTTCTTATTCATTTTATATGTGCAAATTTGTACAAGATATTATGAATGTTTCATGGCAAAGACACACTTTTCTTGTGCTGTGCAATTCTTAAATACTTAGACTCATGTTTGAGAGGATATCCCGTATGTTGATCTCATAAAAGCAAAAGACCACAAAAAAAAAAGGTTGATTTGAGAGAAAGTAAAACTGGGTGTCCACATGAGCACAGTCGACTGTTTATGCGTGTCACAGTACACAGTATACTTCCCTGAAATGTAATCTGATCCAACTTTGTGTCATAAGTAAGCTCACCGAGGCTTACATTATTGATTTTTGTTCACTATCACCATTTATAATGAAACTAATGAAATCTCGCCACATTACTGTAATTTGCTGTCTTGAGGAAAACTGCACAGGAAATCCATACAGATGAATCCAAGTCAGCGAGGCACTTAGAGGCAAAGTAATATCGGCATCTTCTCCTTTTTGCTCTAATTCGTGAATCCATTCCGGTGAGTCATTATCAGCAGTATGCATGTACAGCATAAGATCCCTTTGAGATTTATTAGCATAATAAAATTACATTAACCCATTAGCTGCTGTCGTTGGAGACTTTATTTACCCCATTAATGAGCTTATTTTTTCTCATTTACTTCAGTGGCTCAGGGACATGTTCTTCTTGCTCTCTCCATATGGCACTTTATGCTGACATCACACCTCTGACTCACAGCTGTGCTTTTAGTAAGTCAATGATTTCAACTGCCACACAGAACTGCAGGACCTTGCTCAGAGTGATGCCCTTCTGTTGTAGATAAATGACGGTGACAAGCCAGTCTGGAATTTTACCCCTTTAATTTTAGATATCCAGACAAAGTTGCGTGGACTTGTCAGCTGCTGAAGCTCTGAACTATTTTGGGAGTTATTCTTATCTGTCCTGCTGTAACATATAGCAGAACAGTCATGGCAATGTGCTGAAAGCAGATAGGAGCCTGTCCTTTTCAAGTGAAACAGGCATGACATTCTCACACAGTTTCAATACAGATGATTCAACACAATTCTGGCATGTGATTGGCCGCTCTGTATTTGATGGCAGGCGTACAGCTCTTTGTATATTCATGGTGAGTTAGTCTGAATCAGAGTCAAACAACGCATCCAACAATCTGTCAAGTTCCATTATCGTTTCTCATTATGATGATCACAACTGGAGCAGGGAAGAGACGCCTGCTAATTGAGCACAAACGCTTTCCATATGTGTGTCCTCCCATTGAGACAAATGAACTACATGTTTGATGTTTAGGCATGGGCGTTCCATCAGGGCAAGCAAAACAAGCAGTGCTTGCCCAGTGAAATCTAAAAATATGCACCAATTAAAACATGCCAACATGAAAGGGATTGCTGTCCTTACAGCTCAGTGAGCACTCTGTCCCATAAAGGATCCCATGTTGCCTGTTTGCATACAGCTTGTTGCTGCAGATGACTGATGTCTCTGGAAGCTAGCTTGACTACAAGCGATTGGAATTTGTGGTTTCTGTCATTTTCATGGGCATGTCTGTGTCTACTCAAGAAAGCTGTGCAAGCTGTGAGGCCCTCTGCTTTTCTTTTCTTTTTTTTTGGTTGTCCATGCATTGCAGATAAACCTGCTGTCTTTGGAGTGAGACTGACAGTATACCAGTGTGCTAGGCAAGCTTCTTCTGGCTCAGCTTCTGCTGCTATGCATGTGTATAAGAATCTCCACTCACACACATGCACAGATGCAGTTGAAAAAAGCAAATTACACTTGTGTATTACATCAACTGATAAGCTGTCCCTGTATATCCACCTTGGCCATAGTTTGATGCAGACACGTTCAAGTGTAGCATGAAGAAACCTTTCATAAATGTCTCATAATCCCTTTAGCCTTCTATAAAAGTGACTGCACGCCCCCATCTTTAGGTACTGTTTAAGACCTTAAGGCAAGATATTTCACAAACCTAATGAAAGTGAAAATAAAGCCCCAAGTGGGGATGTTGCACGCTGCTGTTCTTTTACCATTTAGTTTTTATTTTTAGTCACACTCCCATATTCTCATGATGCTTTGCCTTTCACAGGCTGCCACTGTAAATACGAATGTGTTCTTAAAGACTCACCTAGTTAAATGAGAGCTACAGTACACTGATTCACTACACATGCATGTTCTGAGTTTTAGTAAAATGCTTAAAAGTACTGCAATATCTCATTTCCTTTTGATAGAAGTTTATTGCAAATGTGATCGAAGTTGTTGCTTTGAGTTTTCAGCAGTATTATTGTTATTATTTATTATTAAAAAGAAGGCGAAGTGTTCCCTATTTTTGTGAATATTTGTGTTTGAACTGCCCTGGAAAGGTGATTTCTTTGGTTGCAGTGGATTTACTTTGTGTCTCCAGTACACTCTCATATTTTGAAATTCACTGTGGGTGCTTTCTGCTTTGATTCATGCTGGGTCCCTGTGCTGGGCTTTGGATTAGTGGTTTAGAGCGTATGGGTTAACGGGAGCATATGGGAGTTGAACTCTAATTCATGTATCCATATGGGGGACTTACCCTTTATTACAACTTTCTTTTTTTTCAGGTGCCCCCAATTGAAAAAAAAATGTGAGCATTCTGCTGTGTTATTACTGTTTTGTTTTGTTTTGTTTTTTGTACTACTTCATTTGATCAATCCGATTTTTTTTTATTTTTGTTGGCCAATTTCTGGAACTTTCTGATGACACCTTGTATATATATATATATATTATTATTATTTTTTTGCCAACACTCAACAATCTCATCTAAATAATTCTGAACATCTTAACCCTACTACCTACACAAAAACTACAGGGGAACTGGAATTTCCATCACACAGGTGAGCTTTCTGTAAAAGTCATGATGGCAAGTCCCATTTGGGCCTAACATTCATGTTCAACACATTGATAGATAAGCATGATTATGACTGTGTCTCTCATGCATGAATGCTCCAATCATTAATGCCAGCTCTCACAGGTACTGACACCAGCTCTGTCTGTCTGGAAATCTCACACTCTGCAAACTAATGGAGCTGAAAATATGAGAAAGCCCTAAAGGTGCATTTTGAAAAGAGAAAATAAAAAAGTTATATATGTTAAAATGGCTTTTTTTTTATGCACACAGAAGAGGCACCTATAAGGAAAATAAGCCGAGTTTTGGCAAAACATTAACAGGAGCTGAAGTAAGATTGTTGCTTCCAGCTGGTTGTAAAAGAGTTCATGATTTGCATGCAGGATCCATCCATAAGTCTCCCTAAAGCGAGAAGCATCCCCAACATGGAGACAGGACTGATTACAGCACATAATACTATGTTTTTTACATGAAACAGGTGAGTTAAAGGTTTAATAACTAACTGTTATGTTATAACTTACCCAGAATCAATTTTTTAAATTGGCTGGCTGCTGTAGGCCAGTTCTGTGTGTGAATTCCCGCCCTCCTCATCTGCTCTGTGGAGCTTGATCCAGCTTCTTTAAAACTTCTGTGACTTGGTCAGTTCTGCCCCCCCAGGGAATTTCAGGTATTAGGGGGACAAAATCTGGTTTGTTAGATGGTTTATTTTGGTTTATTTTGCTGACATAATATAGGACATTGGACAACTTAAAGTAAATCCTGCATTTTGATTAGCATAATACATTTTATGGCACTTTACTTTGATGATTTGAGATCAACACTGATAAGAAACACAAAGCCACTGCTGTTTCTTTTGGCATAACGGCTCTGATAAGCTAGCATACCACACCTCAAAGATTTTCAGGCTAAAAATATTCCATTTAGATCAGCACTGTCTGCTACTGAGGAGTTTCTGCATCACAAAAATCTCAGCACGACATGTTCTGATAAAAGGTCAGAATTTTTGAGTTATAATACCTGTAAGTGAGACAGGAGAAGTAACATTGTGTCGTGCCCTCTTTATACAAATGTCAATTTGCTTCTTGTGGTGGGATTTACTAAGTTAGTGCTGGCAGCAGTATTTTCAGCTTTATTCATCCTCTATCACAGCTACATATACAAACACACACACATATTTTATACACATATATATATATATATATATATATATATACACACGCGCATGTGTGTGTGTGTGCACAGACACTAAAATAGTTTTGGCAGGTGGGAATATGAAACCCATTAAAACTTGGAAAGCTAAGGCTGCATACTTGTACAAAGTGAATGTCATAAATCTCAGGCACCATGGATATAGTGTGTGTTTAAAAAATGAGTCACTGAGCACTTGTTTAAATGGAACCGCATAAAGCTGCAATCTGCTCCTTTTTGGCATATTTTATACATGCTGTGTAAGTGGCTTTGCACACATAAAGTGGACGGTGGTGATAATTTAAAGACTGTCAGACAAGATCTATGTGTCACTGATGGTAACTGTTTGGTTTTTTTAAATCAAGGTGAGTAAAGAAGCAGGTGAAATGCACTCGAAATAATTCACACTTTCTATTTGCTGAGAGCAATGTGTCTGCAAAGCTGAATTCAGAGCATTTGCGAGACGAAGCTATAGTTCAGCTCGTGAGCTCTGCTCTCTGATATGTTTTGAGGCTCGCTGCGGGGCGCAGGGTGAAGAGCTTTTCTGTGCCCGCTGAGTCACGTCATACCTGCTTAGTGGGGACAATTGCACAGCAGCCTTCACTAAAACCAGAAGAAGCACAAAAAAAATTGCAAATAAAAGATGAGCATAGCTGAAAAGTAAACTTTAAACATGCATTCTTTTTAATGGTCAGCAGGTTACAGCGACTCCAGCTGGAAAAATACACAAAACTGAATAGAAATCTAAAAAAGTGGGAAAAGATCTCGCCCTTATTCCTCTGCTTGTCCACCAGTACTATGTCCAGTTGGCATCACCAGTTTGTCCCTCTATATCTGGAAGTCCCACCGGATCTTAGCTCGGTCATTCTCAACCAAAAAGCAGCTAGTTTGGCTTGATTGGTTATTATTGCTATGATGCCAACAAATGTCAGGAACATCCATAAGCAAGTACTGAAGTAACACATTTATATGAATCCTAGCCAAATACATGTTTTATTAAAAAGGAAAGTCTGAAACCTAATCTTAAAAGTATAGAACATTTTTGTCTCCTTAACACTAAACTGGAAACTGTTGAAGACCTCTGCCTCCAGTTGTACAGTTGGAAACATGGAAGTGTATGTAACTCTGATCTAAACAAAGGGGGGGATCGTTCAGGTCTTTGTATGTGAAGAGTGATCTTAATTTTAACTCTGGATCCAATAGGATGCCAGCAAGAGAAGCTAATATGGTCCCCAATTATGATTAAACTTTTCACTGGAGCCAGCAATTTGCTTTTGGTGCTCAGCTTTCTGTGTGCAGTTTGTAAGTTTTCCCTGAACCTATACGTAGATATTGGGTTTACTGCTGGTTTCAGGTTTCTAAATTGGCTGTAGGTTTGACTGTGAGTGTTGTCTGTCTGCCTACCTCTGTGTTTGCCCTGTGATGGATTGGCAGCCTGTTAAGGATGCATACTGCCTCTTATGAAATTCTTTCCAGAGGATGAATCATGCTGCCTTTATGTCAAGATTTTCAATAATCCTCTGAAATATCTCTCTGTGCTTTGGCTCTTGTATGCTTGTTCATGGGTTTCAGATTATCAATGCACTTTTGATCTGCTGACTCAGCTTAAGCTGAACTTTGGAAGCTTTGGTTAAGTGATATTTGCCTTATTCACTGTAAATAATGAGTAAGGCAAATGCAGCTCCAGCATGCAGCTATTTTCCCACTGTTTACCTGACTGCAGGGTGAAGAGAGTTTTTACGTAGTACTCTGCAGTATTTTGCCATCTGTAAGCCTTAAAACTCATGGCTCTGAGGATTGTTGGATTTCATGTCTCACTGGTACATCAAACAATGCAACCTTTTTATCTTTTGTGCGCATGTACGTGTGTGCGTGTACGTGTGTGCATGTTGTGTGTGTTTCATTCCCTGGAGCATTTATTCTGAATATCAGATTTGTCTTGTTAACCTCTCTGCATGGTTAAATGTTCTCTGTAGTAGAATAAAATCATCTGTCACACCTTTAATAACATCTTTCTGTGACATTTTCTTTGACACTTTCTCTAAACTAAGAAGCATGTCTGGCGGGATAATGTCACAAGATACAGGGTGCTATACAGGAGACCTGTTGGCACAGGTGGGCTGCTTTTGTATCCTGGGATGGTTTATTACAAAAATAATATGGCTAGGTAACTTTTAGGAAGCTAATGTGCTTTTCAGGAGGTACAGCCAGATTTTAGTTTTCTTGTTTTGAGTCTTTGTAAAGTTTTTTTTTGGGCCATAAAACTTTTCATGCATGCACACACACACACACACACACACGGTGCGAAGAAAAGAGCATCTACTGTTGGAGCATCCTGGGATTCATAAAGTTAAGCATTGACCATCTGCCGGTGCGAGTGTGTGTGTGTGTGTGTGTGTGTGTGTGTGTGTGTGTGTGTGTGTGCACTCCTTATGAGACTGGGAGTCCAGGACTATAGCCACCTGGAACAATTCCTGCTGTTTTAGAGCCTGAGGTGGAGATTTATT
>VUQK01035050.1:19062-35020 GCA_015106715.1 Bujurquina vittata | reverse complement strand
TGTATTTGACGTGGCAGCTAATAAACGTTTCACAGCAATCCATCTATATATATAGATAGATAGATAGATAGATAGATAGATAGATAGATAGATATATATATATATATATATATATATATATAGATAAATATATAGCTTCTGCTGCACTTGTGGCACCAGTGCCACTGACTCCTTACAGACCTGGTGGAACAAAATCATAATGAAAGAGGCTCAGAAATACTGCATCCATAGTAATTAAATAAGTGCAATTCTTCATAGAGGCCAACTCTTGAAGCATGACACAGCATGACTTGTGGCCTATATAAAGAAAACATTTTGGCATGTGTGACTGAGGTTTTAAGCGTTTATGTGGGCATGCATAATTTTATTTGTAAATTATTCATGTAAATGGACAGTGTTACAATCATAAAAACACATTTTTATGCCAAGCTCCCTTTCTTGGTGATGTGCAGAACATCCACTTTGAAGGAACAGAAATAAAGGCGCAGTGTAGCATATTTCTATTAATGCATCTCTTTGAAGTCAACAGCATTATAAAGAAAGCTGAAGCTCAGGCAGGTGGATTGATAGACCTATAACTGATATTCAAGCCCTATCAAATAAAAAAATGAACCTGCTTTAATTTTACAATCTGTGATTAATCCCCGTATCGTTAGGCAATATTTCCATACTACACAGAAGGGTGTGTAAAAACATGTGCTTCACCAACAAGTGAATTAGCATGAAAAAAGCAACAGTGATTCATGGTGTTCTGACAGTTGATGTTGTGATTTGCTATTCTCTTTCACCTGTCAGGAGAAGACATTTGGGTAGTTCCTCTGTGACTCTGTGATTCACAGGCAAAGCTGCAGTGAGCTGTGCTAAAAAGAAAAAAAAAAGCTTACACATGAAATAGAGAGGGAGGAAAGAGAGGAGTAAGAGGGAGAGAGTGGCACGCTGCAAATCTGCTCAGTCTTTCATGAGGCAATATGAACTAGCTACTTCTAAATGAAGTCATTAATCTAAGAAAAACAAGCTGTCATGGAAGCACGTTCAGAAACGCACCCCGAATCAACCATATCAGAAAGCAAATACAAGCCCAATAAACGAATTCCTCCTGGAGGTGAAAATTCAAGCATTAGAACTCGGGTTGATCAGGTGATACTTTTCAGAGGTGGTTTACAGAGACAGGACAAAATCATTAAATGATGTTGTTTATGCCTTCAGCACCACATCGTCCACTTTGTGATTTTATTTTAATTCACTGTTTTGAGGTTGACAAGAACTGAACCCATCCTACATTCTTCACAAATACAACTGAAGCAGTGCTTCTGGCATTGTTTTTTTTTTCTTCCTATTCACTACTTCTTCTCATATCGATAGAGTTTTCTAACACCCACATTTAAAAAGGTGGTCAGTAGGTGGGACGGGGGTGACTGCTCGCTCTGTGGAGAAACTACAAACAGTGAGAGCAGTGATGTGGTGCTGCATACGTAATGCAAATCGTAGGAGGTGTTTAAAAAAAATATTGCAGTGACACAAGAAATGTTGGACTCGGCAGGCTTTTGGCACACTAGCACATGACCGCACTACACTCCAAGCCTGTAATATTCCTTCAGTCTTTTTCCTGCATAGAGGATTTTTTTTGGTGCCACAAATCTATTAATATCCCATCTCTTAAACATTTCTATCATTAAACAATTAATCTTCTTTTTGAATTAAAGTCCAGGCATACATTTAAAATTAATTTAAATGTAGCATTTTATAGCTTGACATCAGGTTAATAATAATATAAATGCATGACCAACTGCAGCACATGGACAGAAATCCTAAATACACTCAATTTAGTTCAATAATATTTATATAGCACCAAATCACAACAGTCATCTCAAGGCGCTTCAAAGTGTAAGGTAAAGACCCTACAATAATTGACTCACTGGTCACATATGCAAGTTCAACTGCTTGTTAACAGAAAAATCTAATCAGCCAATCACATGGCAGCAGCACAATGCATTCAGGCATATAGACATGATCAAGATGACCTGCTGAGCGGGTTCCCACACAACTATCTCTATGGTTTACAGAGAATGGACAGAAAGATAGAAAAGATCAAGACAGCAGCAGTTGTCTGGGTGAAAATGCTTTGTTTGTGTCAGAGGTCCAAAGAGAATGAGCAGACTGCTTCACACTGACAGGAAGGAAACAGTAAGATCCACATTGCAACAAAGGTATGCAGAAGAGCATCTCTGAATGAACAACACATTGAATGCTGAAGCAGAGCACCTTCAGGATGTGGTGGAACGAGAGATTCACATCATGGATGTGCAGTCGACAAATCTGCAGCAACTCTTTGATGCTATCGTGTCAATATAGAGCAAAATCTGTGAGGAATGTTTCCAGCACCTGATTGAATCTGTGCCACAAGGAATTAAGATAATTCTGAAGTAAAAGGGGATGCTGCCCAATCTGGCAAGGTGTACCTAATTAAGTGGCTGGTTAGTGTAGAAACTGCAGTACTTCAGTTTAATAAGCCACTGAGAAATGTGAGCAAAAAGCATGGGAAACCAAAGCATAAACATTCCAACATCACCAGAAAAGAGCAATTTTACTAAGTTTGGTTTAAGGATTGTGTTTCAGGTTGTGCTTCAGCGTGGGTAACTTGCTTTGTAATTTCTTTTCTTCTTTTCTCTCTGCTCTTCTTCCACCACCACCTCCTCCTCTTTGTCTCACACAGGCTTCTCCGCCTTCTTCTTCTCCTGCCTCTTTTCCTTTCTTAGAATCAGCCTCTACCTTCCTGCCGGTCTGCTTCCCTCTATGCACCAGGAGATGACAGAGAAAAGTGCTGTTTTTTACATCAACCAAATTTGCTTCACTTATAACAATAATAATAATACCAAAGGATTTAAGTACTTAAATAATAATAGTTAAATAATAACAATAGTTATTAATTCACTAACAGACTTATAACATTTCAGAATGTATTTGTTAACAGTATTGTTTGTCAAACATGAATATACAATTACAGAGTCAAGGGAACCTCTAAACCAATTTCAGTGTCTCGTGAATTAAGTAATAAATATCGCTTTTTCTTGCCTTATGCGGCTTTGCCACTCTTTACTCATAGGGCACCCTAGAGTATTACTACACCCCCCATTAAAAAAAACACCTTAAAAAGAAACAGCTTTTAAATGAAGCTCATTATGTATTCATTCTTTGTCTGCTATTGCACTGCTCGTTATGTTGTCCCTCATCTGTAGGTGTTGTGCCACACAGACCTAATGTGTTTGCTCTCTGGCGCCCTCTGTGGCCGTGCCAAGTGCTGTATTCTTTGGGCTTCGTGGGTAGAAGACAGCTGTGGGAGAAGATAACTGATTAGTAATTAAAGTACACTCTAGACACACCACTGTGGTGTGTAGCTACAGTAATGTGAACTATTGTTCATTGCCGCACAGATTCACTTCAGCTCGAGCTCTGCAGAAACCAGTTTTAGTGCAACATAGAGCAGAAAGTCCTTGACTCACTTTTTTGCCAGAACAGCCTGACCTATTATTTAACAGGAGAATGAATGCAAGCTCATAACCTATTATACAGGGAAAATAGGGAAACATAGCACGCATTGCTTGTCATTAGCAGTATCAGTTGTCCTGTTGTAGCACTTAACCAGAGTTTGTGTTTAGCATTCAAAGATTTAATGGCTATTTGCTTACATCATGACTGCTTACCTTAGCAATTTCTGAAAGGTATGCCCGCCTCTCGTCATTGGTTTTATGAAATGCCTGATATTTGAAAGAAACAGCAAGATATACTGTCACATTGTTCTATCAGGCAATAATCTGTCTGCTTGGGGGTACAATGTGTGTATGTTTGTGAGCGTACTTCTCAAGTATTCAGTGTTAATGAGCACCAGATTACAACAGGGATTACTGACTGCACATGCTGTGCACTAAACCTGCATTCAACGAATATCTCACTCTTTGTTGAGCAGAACAATAAACAAAACAAAATCTTTTTCAATCCACTGCTAATGGCGGCTACTCACAACTAAACTATTTATTACCTGGGGGGGAAAAAAACTAAAGCCGCTTGTCTAAGAACTAAAAAAAAAAACACAACAAAACTAGAACAGCAGACATTGCGACCTCTAACACAAAATCCCTCTCACTATTTTTTGTCAAAAGGGACAGCCAGGAGTCATACCTTTCCCTCTTGTCCAATTTGAAGATGACAATCCATTAGCTGAGTCTGGAGGTCAGATTTCTCCTCAGTCAGGAGCTTCAGACGTTGTCTCAGTGCTTCCTGTGCCAAAGAGTTCCAATTAATTAGAAACAAATCACAACAAAGTGGCCACAGAGTCACACGCGTGTCACGCTGCCGAATTACAAATCAATTTGTTCTTGAATTGCACTGTGCTGCCTAGCAGGATCAAACAATAACAGAATCGTTAATGCAGAAAACATGAGAGCAAAAATGGATTCGGCTCATACATTATTCAATAAACATATAAATACATTAGCCCTCAGACACGGTAAAGCTTGGTGAGATTTATAGCCCAGAGAAGAGCAGTAAGACCTGGCAATTTTCTAGGTGTGGAAGAGTTTCTTTTCATTGGGCTTCTGAACATTAATTCTGTTTGGGTGTATCTCATTGTTTTTGATAATCTTAACCATTATTTGCATTACAGGTGTATGCCATTAAAAGCACGTATTCGGGAGTTTTGAGAGCACTAATGAGAAATGTTTTTAGCTTCATCCTTTAAAGCTGCAGACATGGTGGCGTGCTCTTGTTATTGCTTTAACAGAACATTTTGGTCCCATCATTTACCTCCACATTAACAATGCTGTGATAATATTCTTCCCACATGCTCACAGTTTGTCTACAGGCCTTCAGTCTACGGCATTGTTTCCTTGGATACACTAATTAGCATCTGTTAGCACTGGCCTAAGACTGTATTGCGCAAGCTTTTAGTGTGTTAAAAGTCGTCTTAAAACCCATCTATTTTCCTTGGCTTTCAATTCCAGTGGGATCTAGTTTTAAACCGTATGTTTTTTGTTTGATTGTTTTTTACTGTTTTTTTTTTAAAAATGTTATTTATTTGCATTTTAATTGTACAGCACTTTGTGTCAGCTGTGGTTGTTTTAAAGTGCTATATAAATAAAGATGGTATGGTATGGTATGGTGTGGTGTGCATTTGTGTGTATGTGCCTTAAAGCATTGTAATTAGTGTGCATTACTCTCCCATGGTTTGTAATCCTGTGATTATAGTGCTGTGATTAAACTCTGGCTTATTCAGCCTGCATCAGCGGGAGGACGGAGAGCAGCTGGCCTAACAATCCTGCCTGTGCTGTCCACACTCTAACCCATTCTGGATCTCTGGCTCTCTCTGGTGGTATGTGCCTCTGCCTTACACTTGCCACCAGAGAGAGCCCTCTCTCTCTCTATCTTTGTTAAATTGTCCTTGGGAAAAAAAACAGATAAAGAGAAACCTTAGTAGAAAACAAACATTTGCACTCACTAGTGGCATGACCTCATAAGACCGAACAGAGGCCAGTCGATCTGCAAAAAAAAAAAACAATAGCACGTGAGCATTTTGTGTGCATGAATAATACTATAAAAACAGCCTGAGATGGGTGGAAATGTTACAGCTTGTGTTATTTAATTCAATAAAAAATAAAAAGAGGGTTGATTTGAAAAATCTTTAGAGACGCATTTTAATTATCAAGATGCAGAAGAACGTATTCCTCCCAAGTTGCCCATATTTATATGACAAAGCATCAGCTCACAAATCCTTCATGTCTTGGAAATGTTGAGTTCATGGATTTCAGAGACTTTCTGCAGATTTCAGTGACACTGCTCTTGATTTGGAGAAAGATCATCACACTGAGGTATCTAACATTTATGAAGAACCTGAGCGGGAAATTTTAGTGACCAACATAGCAAAAAGGCTTTCACAATAAACTGATTTTAATGGCAGGGAACCTACCCACGGGGTTTCCTTTCATGTCCTCCAGTCTCTCATGAATGAGTGAAATCTGTCTTTCCAGCTGTCCATTTAGCTCTACCTGCATCTCATACCTTGTCTTCCACTCATTTCCTGATACATCAGCAAAAACATACAAAACCATCTTAATATATTCCTTTTTTTATGCTACAGACTTATTTTGCTGGATACAACTATGGGTCAATGTGGCAAACAGTATACAAGCTAACTATACATACATATAAAATACACTTACTGGACACTTTATTACATCTGTTAACGGGCTCTTTAACACAAATATCTAATTAGCCAATCACATCTCAGCAACTCGATGCATTTATGCATGTAAACATGGTCAAAACAAGCCGCTGAAGTTCAAACCGAGCATCAGAATGGGAAAGAAAGGTGAGTTGAGTGATTCTGAATGCAGTGTGGTAGCTGGTGCCAGACGGGCTGATCAGAGTATTTCAGAAACTGCTTATTAGATTGGATTTTCCTGCACAACCATCTCTAGGGTTTACAGAGAATGGACTGAAAAAGATAAGCTGTTGTGTGCCCATTTTTAACACACGTTATAATAGGGCTACAGCAGCTGATGACCACACTGGGTCCCATTCCTTTCAGTTGGAAAAAGCAAAATGAAGCTGCAGTTTGCACAGGCTCACCAAAACTGAACAAGAGACGATTAGAACTTCCTTGTTTGGTCTGGTGATCCATTTCTGCTGCGACTCTTGAATAAATTATGCGTAAACAACATGAAAGCATGGATCCATCCTGCTCCGTATCAGTAGTTTAGATTGCTGGTGGTGGTGGTGTGAGGGATATTTTCTTTGCATACTTTGGACCCCTTAGTACCAATTGAAAATGGTTTGTCACAGTCTGAATAATGTTGCTGACCATGTCCATCCCTTCATGAGTGTACCCAGCTTCCAGCAGGAGAACACGCCATGTCACGAAGCTCAAACCATCTCAAACTGGTTTCTTGAACATGACAGTGAATTCACTGTACTCAAACACCCTCCACAGTCACCAGATCTCAATCCAATAGAGCAACTTTGGGATGTGGTGGAACAGGAGATTTGCAGCATGCAGTCGACAAGTCTACATCATCTGTGCAATGCTATTGTGTCAAAATGGACCAAAATCTGTGAGGAATGTTTCCAGCACCTTGATGAATCTATTGCCACAAAGGCAAAAGGGGTCAATACTAACACACTGTACCTAATAAACTGTCCGGTGAGTGTATTTTCTACAAATGACTTTCATTTTGCTCACCTTCCCCATCAACACTCTGGAGTCTTTCTTGCAGTTCACACATGGTACTCCGCAGATCACACACAGACTCTTCAAGCATTTGTCTACCAACAAGAACCATCATGTGCTCTTCTTACAGTGGATGAGTTAAGGTTTAATTTTAAATTTAAACAAAGTTTCAAAAGGTTTTTCAAAGACAAGAAAGACACGATTCAAACTTACTTCATCTCCCTCTCCTGTTCCAGTTCCGCCTGCAGCCGAGCCAAACCGTATTTACTGTAGTAGCTAGCTTTAGTCATGTTTCTGAAAACTTAAGCTGAAGGTTTGTTTGGATTTCCACGGAGACCACTTGTGCCATAAAGGCATCGGCTGCCAGAAATTGATTGCGTGCCGCGGGAACGCGCAACTCCTTACAGCTACGACTGCCCGCGTTCACGCGGTCCGCGGGAGCACGCAGCTCCTTAAAGATACAGCGACTAGCTGTAATTGCAACAAAGACCTACATCTGGCCATTCAGGGCACCCATCTACTGTTCACTGAGTCCTCATTAGAAATACCCTCAGAACAAGAGTGACTGTGAAGATGCCATTTTTAAGGAAGGGAAAGGGGAGAAAAGGCTTGGGTGTGCCAAATTACAAAAGAACTGGACAGAAAATCACCGACAACAGGTGGCTGGATGGACGGAGTGATGAATTCAGAATTTGAAATCTTTGGTTCAAATTGTTAATGTGTATGGAAGAGGACAGGAGAGAGGCTCTTTAGAATTATAGCCTGTTTTTGACTCATGTAATGTATTTCCATGTATGCATTTAACAAAACGGTGCACTCGTTTCCAATTTCCCCAACAAAATATAAAGAAATTAGGGGCAGCTCGAGACTTTTGCACAGTACATGTGACTGCTTTTGTTGATGGTTTACAGTTCGAAAAAGCAGGCTGTTGCTTTTATTGCATTACACATACATGTTGCAAGTGGCGTTTCTGCACTTACTGTCAGAATTGTACCTGAGACCATAATAAAAATGCCCACTTTTTTTTAATCATCAAGCTACGCTGAGAGTAGAAAAAAACATTCTGAACAGTCCGCATCCAAACAGGTGTTTGTTCAGGAAACGTCGAAAATGGCGCAGATTAAATTCTTCTCGCCTAAAAACGAGCTGCGTCTTTGTAGCACAACTTCAGATTCCATTAGTAAAAGAACGCATACGTTTCAGGGCTGCGGACCTTTGTTAACATCTCATATAACACCAACATCTGTTTGGGAAAGATTCAATTTATCTATATATATAGTTTTATATGTTCCCGGCGGTACCCCACCTCTCGCCCTATGGCAGCTGGGCTCCACCACCACCCTGAACTGGATAAGCGGAAGAAAATGGATGGCTGAATATTCCGTGACATTTTATTACAATAAAATAATCATTTTAATTCAGATCTCACCAGTGCAGAACCACAACTGTTAATTATAGGCTAAACATAGAAAACACGCACAAAAAATTAAAATGCTAAATCAGAAACTGGTATCTTATAGAATTGTAACAAAAAAAATAACAAACACTGAGATATAAATAACTTAAAATTTGACGCAAAACTCCACTTTTTGTCAGGTTAATTCCAGTATTTTCACTTTTATATGAAAAACATGTTTAAGAAGTGGAAGGCCCATTTTGTACAAGGCACTTATCAAAGAGGTACATAATTAACATGCACTGGAAACCTATCTTTTTTTCTCTTCCTTTTTTTCTTTCTTCTGATCCTCTTTCTCTTGACTTTCTTCTGGTTGTCCACCCTGGTCTTGGGAGAGTTCCTTAGCCGTCGTCTTGCCGGCAGCCTTGCAAAAGCCTTTGATCCCCAGATTATCAATGTTGTTTGCAGTCACGCCAATGTTGATCACTGACTGGAGGGCAGTGTCTGTGGCTCCGCCTGCATCGTTGCCATACCTTTACCACGATTAATGTGGTGAAGTTAGGGAAGAGTGGCGTGGTGCAGGAAAATTAAATGAGCATGTGAACTGAAATCTGGGGTGAGGATTTTTACTATTGTCATTCACATAAAAACACGAAAGATTGAGGAAAAACACAGTCATGTTTTTATAGCAGTTTATTAACAGCAAACTGTGAGAAAGCTCTACAAATAAACAGTATGAAGAGCATAAGCATCACCGCCCAGCACAAGCTGATATTTAGCAGTACCATGGACACCCGGAAGGACACCAGATGTTTACATTGTGTCTACAGAGAAGCCATAGCTCAAGCAGAACATTAGCTCAGCAGCAGCAATTTCAGGAATTTGTCTACACAGGAGGAGTTCAGGCACAGCAATAAGTGTAGGTCACCCATGTTTTCAAAGCAATCAATGTGCTCTGCATGACAGAGGAAATTAGACATGAAGCATAAAAATAAGGCTGCATTTATGGGGGCTACAGCACATGAAAACCCCAAACTGTTAAATATCCTGTGTAGGAAAGTTTTTAAATTACCAAGAGTCATAACAGAGGCCAAAAACACATTTTATGTGTCTGACATAAATGACTAACAAAAGTGAGTGTGATTGTTGAGCTTGTCTTGCTGACTTTTTACAGTTGTGGACTCGGTTAGTCAAATAGTGTACATAAAAGGGTTGAGCAGGTACATTTGTTAATTTGCAGGCCTTTTCCTTTAGTCCGATGTGCAGTCATATGTTTCTGGACAAGTTTAAAAGATTCTCTAAGCCCCTAAATCTGAAAAGAAGTAGGTGTGAAAGCAGGTCAGAGCGCCAGCATACTGTACCAAGAAGAAAGAAGCAAAGTAAGCAAGTATCAGGTGGGTTTCTGATCCAACTTGGCACTAATGTTTAATGTGGCCAAACAAGTTCAGAAACAAGATATGCAATAATCCATTTACGATCCTAAAAGATGCATCAATTAAATAGAAGCACAAATAGGAAATAAGTGAACTTACTTGTAAGTGACAGTTGAGACCGTCTCTGATGCCACACTTTTCCCAACAAGCTTTGCTCCAGTCTCCAGACTGGACCAAATGGTAGCCAAACCTGGTTTGAAAAAATGGTTTTTAATGTTGAGCTCTCTAAAAAGAGCATCAAGATTTTAAAATGTCAAAAAATAATCTTGGCTTTTCATGTGATCTAGTTAGAAATATAAGAAATGTATCGATGTGCAAGGTTTGAGCTGATAATATATATATGACACACACACACACACACACACAGTAATAAAGTATTTGCCTAATTCTGGATTTCTTCATTTTTGGATATTTTTCAAGGATACAAGGATTTTTATTTGCCATTTGTGCATGAAACATGGTCTAGGCACATTGGAATTTTTTTTTTAAACTAACAGTATACAAATATTAATATTAGGCACAGATAAGTAATTACTCCATAAAACTATTAACTGCCTTGCCGTGGCAGTTCCTGTTGCCTTGGTAACTACATCACTGGCAACCATGTTGCTGTGGAGGAATTTTGTCCCACTCTTCTCTGAAGAACTGTTTAAATTCAGCCACACTAGATGGTTTTCAAGCATAAACGGCCTTTTTAAGGTCATTCCAAAGCATCTCAATCTGATTTAGGACAAAACTCTCCAAAACTTTAAGTTATTTTTTTTTTGGAGCCATTCAGACTTGGACTTGCTGGTGTGTTTCAGATCAATATTCTGCTGCATAACACAAGTGAGCTTAAGCTTCAGGGCACAAACTGATGGTCGGGCATTCTCCTGGATTTTCTGGTAAGGAGCAGAATTCATGGTTCCATCAGCAAGTTGTTCAGGTCCTGAAGCAGCCCCAGACCCTCACACCACCACCACGTTTGACTGTTAGTCTGAGGTTCTTTTATGAAATGCTGTGTTAGTTTAATGCCAGAAGTAAGGGGACTCAAACCTTCCAGAAAGTTCACCTTTCGCATACCATACTTTTTCTTTTTAAACTTTATTAATCCCTTGGGAGGGTTCCGTCAGGGAAATTGCATAGGGTTTCAGATCACTCATCCATCTGCGGTCACCTGCGCTACCATTAGGCAATGTGGTTTCAGTGTTTTGCCCAAGGACACAAACGCAATGCCGGGACGGGGCTCGAACCTGTAACCTTCCGGCTGTAAGGCAAGCGCCTACCCACTGCGCCAGCTGCCCCACAATATATATACCATAGCATACCATCTTTATTTTTCAAAGCACTTTAAAACAACCACAGCTGACACAAAGTGCTATACATTAAAACACAGATAAATAAATAACAATTAAATAATTCTCTCAGGTTTAAAACAAAAACATACAATTTAAAACTAGATCCCGCTTGAGTTAAAAGCCAAGGAAAAAAGATGGGTTTTAAGATGAACTTTAAAAGTTCGAGATGTTTTTCGGCACTGTAACCTTGTCCTGAAATCTTATACATACCTTGTACAGTGCTGACTGCTACAAACTTGGCTCCATCCATTTTGGAAGCCTGGCCATCTTCTTTCTTCTTCAAACTCTCTGGGACCAGTTTTCCACCATGTTTCTTCACATGAGGTGCCATCTTTTCTGCCATTTTTTCTGCCACTGTGCCTAAGCCATTCACTAAAAACACAGAAAGGTAGAAATCATTATTTTGGAGGAAGAGTTCAGATTCTATGACTTGATCTTCTAGATTATTTCCCACATTCCTCACCTAAGAACTGGCTGACTCGAACAGCACCCCCAGTGGCCTTTCTAGCCATCTCCAGGCGTCTGGTGACATCGGGGCTGACCTCTGAGGGAGTTTCTTCAGGTGTGAGGTTGTCTCGGATTTTGGCTGCTCCTTTGTGAATGGCCCTACCAGTTGCTTCTGCTCCTTTTACAAGTGACTCACTAAGCCGAAGAGCTCCTACAGAGATGTATTTGTCGTGGTTAATGTACATCAGTAAGGTTATCAACTGTTATATACATTACACAAATAAAAACAGCTGTTTCAACATTTTCCTTGCAGCACTAAATCTTGTTACAAAGCTAAACAACGCCCACTAGTGGTCATTTTTTCTCCAGAATAACGTCAACACTGTGCAGGGATAAACTGTTTCTTTTTTCTCTTTCATGTCACTTACAAACTCACCTGACAAGATTCCTTGGCCCATCTTCTCACTCCAGCCAGGAAGTGGTGGTTTTTCCTGCTCTCCTGCTGTTGCATTAGGTCCTATTTGCTCTTTTGTGGAATTAAGGGGGACTTTTGTACTCAAGTTGATGACCTCTGACTCTGTACTCTCTGGACCCTGTTCAGTCAAAATGTTGTCATTATGTTAGGACAGACAGAGGCATGCTTTTTAAATGTGTGTATGCCTAAACAGGTTAGAGTTGGCTCTGACTACTTTTTATCCACATGATATAACTACTTCCTCATGTCAAGTGTCAAAGAGAAATGTGACATGTTTCTAGTATGTCTAGTGTAACAGCTTAACCAAGCCACAAAATGAGTTTTCAGCTTCAACAAAACATCTCCATGAATGTTTTTATTCAGACACCTTTATCAGCTTAGAAATCAGGCAAATGAGTTTGTTTTGCAGCATTTTAAGATATAGAATCAAGGCTTATGTTAAGGTGAGAAAACCTTATGACTGAATGCAGAGCTTCAGAAGGCATTTAATTTAGCTTTAGGCCAAGAAGACAGATAAATAATTAAGAGTCATTACACCTGATACGAACCAAGAACCAAGAGTAACAAGATCATTTTTAGGCCCAAAAAGAAAAAAAGCATCCTGACGGCTTGATCTTCCCTGCACTGGCTACAGTAGCAAATTGACATGTATATGAAGCAATTTCCTATCACAAAGAATATACTTTTTATCATGAATCACTGGATTCTACAAGGTGCCATCAGCAGTTACTGCCTACACTTTTCTTTTCGTTCCAAAGAGAAACATCTTATAAATATTGAAAAAATGTGTTCTCTCTGCTCAAACTCATACATTTGTTTCTCAATCAAAATAAGGCTGACCTGGATCCTGAAATCAGCAAGTTGCGATAGCAGGTCCTGAAAAGCCTCTCGGTCGGCAGGAGGCAGTTCAGAAGACAACACTATACCCGCATAGTACCCTGGCATCTCTGCCAACGAGTCAGGGAACATGAAGATCCCAGAGTTAGCCAGCAGCACCGGGGTGTCTTCTGTCAGTGGGTATGTCCAGTCACACACCTGGAAAAAAAAAAATGGCATTCAAATATGTAAATTGGGTTCCCTTTTCCACCGCCAGGGTTCTGGTGCTGGTTCCAGTATTAGAACCGTTCAGCTGCTTTTCCACCGGGAACGAACTCGGTGCTCGGCCGAAAAACGGGTTCAACTTGGGTTCCACAAGCTAGCTGGTCTCAAACCAAGAACGCGTGACGTAAGCAGCGGGAGGGCGTGACTTGCTGTTTATGTTTTCCCGCCACTGACCGCCATCATACCCACACACCACTTTTGCGCAAGACGAATCAGCAGTGGTCAGAATCCAAAATAAATGCACTGCTTGCGATTTGGTCCTCACAGGAAATACAGGACAAATTTGAAAGCTCTCAGACTAAAATGAAGGTGTACATGGAGATTCAAGCGGAGCTTCCCCCATGGGCTTCAGTTGTACACTGGGGCAAATAGTAAACAAATTGAAAAAAAATTAAAGGGCTACAAGGACCACAAGAAAGAACTGTCTAAAAAACAAACACATAAACCTTTGTAAACTGCATAATGTGGGCAATGGTGATGAGCATCTCAACCATATTGTAAGCTTGTCATTAGGAATCAACAGTAGGTGAGATTGTTGTACTCTTCCATACACAAGGAAAAGGAGAGTACAGCATCATCAGGACCTGCTAGACTACATGGAGAGGGCAGACAAACCCTTCCTCGCACACAGCCGGGAACTAAATTAGAAAAAGGAGGAATCTACAAATGTACTGCTTGGTCTCATGGGCCGCATGGTTGCGGTAATGGAAGCGCAACAGTAGCACCCAGGACATACAGCATGAACTGTGTACTTTTTAATTTTATTTTTAAATAGGGACTAATAATATTTAAAACAGTGATTTTATGTGTCTTACACTTGAAAAACTGTTCCTTGCACATTCTAGTGTACCGTGTTTATTTATTCAAATTTCACTTTACTTTTGTTGTTTTTCCCTCCTGTACTTTTATTGAGCGATGCCCGTTTTTTGCAGGCTCACTGGACTCTGGAACTTTTTTGGAGTCGGTACACTCTTGTGTGCCTTTTTATACTTGCTCATTGCGATGTGCACTTTTTTTTATATCTATATTCTTATTTTTAACATCACAATGTGCTGCGCACCTATTTTTCCTACTGCGCTGTTCACATTTTTTGCTTCTAGACAACTAAATAAATTTCATAATGGTGGGAAAAAGAATGACTGCTGGCTCACTTACTTGATCCTGCTACTGTTTTATTGTCACACATTATTATTAACAACAACAAGATCACTGATCTTTGGTACTAAAGTATTGCAGAAGGGAGAAGGGCATCAGCTCCCTCCGGCTGTCTCTGCTCTGGTAACACCTGAAGAGGTGGCTCAGGGTGCGTGCGTGTTCGACAGCTCATCCCCGTACAGATCACCGTGCTCCTCGCAGATATTGTGCAGAACACAGCATGCCAATACCATCTTCTTTGTCAGTAGCAGGTTGCAATCATTCCTTTTTAGAAGACACCGGCACCGTCCCTTTAGATGGCCAAATGCCATTTCGACAACAGAAAGTGCACTGCTTATCCGAAAATTGTATGTATGCTGTTGTGGTGTTAGTCTGCATGTCTCTAAAAAAGGCTTCATGAGCCACGGTTGTAAGGGGTAAGGATCAGTCAAGGATCAGTTCGGAAATGCGGGCCCGTTCCTAAGATTTTCGCCGGTTCTTTTGGGAACAGCACGGGCACGGGCACTCGTGGTGGAAAAGAAGCTATAGAGTCCTCAAAGTCAGATCCACATCCACATCTATTGTTTCTAACAGAAACCTGAAATCTTTAATATTATACAGTGAGTGAGACAACATTTGCTGAGTCTTTGTTTCTCTAAGGGGCAATTTATCCCATATCCAATTTATTTCTCAAATAACTTCATTGTACAACATTGTAAGAGGTGATCTGAAGTGGTTCCTGATGGTTCTCACTGTCATTTCCCAGTATTGACAATGTCCTCAATTCTGTTTAAAGACAGATCACAGGATTTGAGGATTCATCCTCTATATGTAACTTATCAACTCAGACAAATACAAATACAGACTTGCTCCATCGCACCACTGGTATGCCGGCTGACAGAGTGACCCCTGTGAGGGTGCAGGACACTGACCAGCAACACAACAGAAGCGCAGAGTCATCTGTTAATGGGCTCATTGTCCTGCCCAAAACAAAGCAGGGACAGAATACAGGAGAGCAGCCCACCAGCCTGGTCGGGTGTGGAACAAGAGTCATGGGTTGCAGTGCAGTTTACAGCGCAGCATAATACGGGCTTTGTAGAAGTGCTAGAATAGATTGGTATTTTATATAAACTCAGTACAAAAGCCATCACACAGAAGGTTGCCAGAAAGCTCTAAATACGACTGGCGATAAAGTGGATAAAGTCATACTGTTGGACAGGAGCTTGTTCAATAACAAATGACAAGATTAAGCAATTAATAATCATTTTGTAGATAACAAGCGATAATAGCGCTCAAATGAAAATGTTATAGATTTGCAACAGTTATGTGACATTAATTTAAGACTGAAACAGTTAACACTTGAGTTCTTCTCACTGTGTCAATCAAAGGACAATGACGGGATTAAGCTGGAAACTT
>VUQK01035050.1:8521-19042 GCA_015106715.1 Bujurquina vittata | reverse complement strand
TTGGAGAATCAGTCAAGTAGCTGCATAATTAAAAATTAATCTGATTATTTTAATAATCATTAAAATGTTCAACTCATTTTTCCAGAAAATAAATGCATGAGAACCACATCCATACATACACACACAAACACACACACACACACACATATTGCCCCCTTCACCTTTTTTTCACACTACATAATTATAAGACAAATGTATAGTGGCCACTTGCATTTAGCATAAACCACAATATGATACATGAGTCATACACTGTCTTTTAACACTTCTGTGTGAAACAAAAATGTATTTAAAACATGTATGCATTATTGGAAGAAATTTCTATTTTTAATATGGGTGGACAAGGGATGTGTCACAAACACAACGTCATCATTCGTAAGAAGAACATTCCTCTGTGAATGGTGACTCAGAGTTATGAAACTCAAAGTGGCTCGGGTCACACCTACTTGCTCTTCAGGACACAAGAACAATGCTTTCCTAAAACACACACTCTCACAGGTGTACATATACTTAACATTGCCATTTACTTACATGTAAAAACACTGTGGGTTTTCCAGCAGTGGAATCCTTCTGCTGACTGTCCGATGCAATGATCCGAAGGTAGCCTGGAGAAGAGAGTGAGCTGACTTGCCCGTTTGGTGCCACGAAAAACAGCTGCACCCCAGAAGGGATGCAAAGCAGCTCAGTTACATTTTCCCCAGCTACTGCTCTAGTCTGCCTTCCTGGCCAAAGGCGACCTTCAACAGGTCCATAAGCCAGAATACGGTGCCCATCTGTGGGCTGTGGTGTGTATGCTGGAGGCTGGTCTGCTGGATTAGCCATGCCTATAGTTTCTGGAGCCAGTGCAGGGAGGGAGTGTGTGTCCAGAGGAGGTGCAGACGCAGGACTGACAAGGACTGTGCTGGGGGTTGGGACAGTGTTGTGGGTGGTAGCAGGTATGGTGGGGTAGAGATGGCGGCGACAACTTTGGGGAGGCCGACCATTAGGTGCCAAGTTTGGATAAAGATGTGGAGCAGAAAGATCCTTCAACAGCTGGCTGCTCCGGTTTGCTGTTACAAGCCGACATGTTTCCAGGTCAGAAAGGTGACCCTCAACAGTCTTCAAAGTATTCCTCATCCTCTGCTGAAGCTTCCGGGCTCTGTCCCAGTTCGCTCCCTGCTGCCATACCCTTCCAGTGGGAACCTCCAGTCCCTGAGTGAGGTGCTGCCGACCCTTTCTGTAATACTGGAGGGCCTCAGCTCTTTTCTGAGCTTCTTCTGCAGCCAGTCCACGATTCAAAGAATGAAACGCCAGCTCATACTGGTCCTTGATGAGCAGCAATTCAGCAGGTTCAGCCATTGCCTACTACTGACAAAAAGGGACAAAAAATAAATAAATAAAACTAGAGACGAAACAATGAAAGCTTGTTAATTCTCGTTTTGTTTTGTTTTTTTAAACCACACTAATACAAAAATATACTAACACTAATAACTGGTTGCTTACAGCTTCTTAAGTTTTTGTTTAACACCTGCCTTGGAAAGAAAAAGCAGCTGGTGGCATTTCTAGAAAATGAATCTCAGTTCGCAACTTAAGTGCTCTGACAGCAGTGTGTGATTTAACGGGAGAAAAATGTCTGTAATGTAATTGTTGTTGGCAGCTGAAAGGCTAACCGGCAGGTTTTACCTGAAAATCAAGACCTGCGTTTCACTTACTTGCATAAAAAAAAACGCAAAACAAAACAAAACAGTTTATTCTTTATGTGAACGTTTCACAGCAGGCGCTTGCTGCCTCGTCACAAATCACTACGTGTCTACCGGGAAAAGAGTTTTAACTCACCTTAACAGCCGAGCTTTATTTCCGTCCGGGAAAGGAAAAAAGTAACAATAAATAAATAGTTTAAAAGAGTCCTTATTGGAGTCTTCAGATGCTCCTCTGACCTCTCATTGGTTTGGAGAGTCCTTCTCCCTTTACGCTCCTGCCACTTCTTGCGTTTCAAGAGCCGCGCACATCAAAATAGCCGCGTGAGGAAAAACCGGCTTCCGGTGTTGTGCCAAAAAGTGATCTTCTGCCAAAGTGATGAGGAGGGGAAATGCCAGAGTGATTTCCGGCATTTTTCCCAAAAAAAAAAAGCCTGCATTTACAGTTTTATGTGACTTATTGGCCTATAATCTGTGAAACATATTTGTCATGAATGACATATAGTAATTTTGTGGCGGAAACAACATTCCTGCCAGGGTTAAAAACTATTGAAATTAAAAATCTCTTTTTTAAAGGACAGATCTGGCCATGAAGGCTTCAGAAAGTGCAAAAAATATAACATCACAGTCCTTTAAAGATATTTGAAGGGGCCAAAAAGGAACGGTTATTTAATGTTGATATAATAACACAGATTCATAGATGCTTGAAAAACAGGTCATTGCTTTATTTTATGTCAAAGCTCTAACTAAATCCTGTTCACTACATTCAATTTACAAGTGTAAGCAAAGATATTACACATCAAAAACACAAAGAAACATCAGAAATCAATTTCTGGCACATGATCACTTTTTGAACTAACACCCTACCAGTCCTGTGAAAATAAAACCCACAGGCGACAGTACTCCAGGCTCCACCGGAGATGTGTTAATGCCAATTTAAATGCAAAAGGATCCTGAGATCAATGAAACACATGCTTACTAAAAAAAACACATACACTCACAAAAATGTTAAAAGTTGCTAAATGTTTCCCTGTACTTTAAAAAAGGCAGTTAAGTAGTCTGGCTTTTAGTTCATTTACATTCATTATTAGGATGCTTGTAATCCCAGGCTTTTTCCATGTTAATGTAAATCTAAGTTTAAGGTGTGGTTTGAATTACTGTACAGCATGCATTGTACATACACTGTAAGTAAGTAAAATTTGTTTATAAAGTACACTTAAACACAGAAGAAAAGAAATCTGTACAAAGTACTGTACAAAACAATAAAATAGTATAAAATTACAAATTACAAACCATTCTGCATCACAGACAATGGTTATGTAGACATGTAGGAAACAGTTTACATTTAGTTAATCGTTTGAGATGAACAACATTTCTATACTATGGAAACAGGATTTTACAAAGCAGGAGGCATCTTACCAGATAATAATTTTTAAAACCCCCATATCAGACGCAACTTATTACTAAAAGCACATTACTCAAAGCACTGTATTATAGATATCTATAACCATCAGAAGATGGTTTTAGATTTCCATAAACTAGGTTATGAGGGAGGAAAAACTAAATGTATGAAAGTGTCAAGATAGGCTTGGCATGAATATTGTTGACAATGAACTTCACCTTGATCCTTTTGTTCTAATTTTCACTTCATTCATCTGAATCAGTTGGGTGGTGCAGTTAGTCATGGGCAAGGCAAAACATCAGGGGGGTTGAGCCATGAAACACCACAGTACCTGTAAATGAAGAGAAAAATGTTAATTTAGTGATATACAGTAAAGTACAAAACTGGACATAAAAGGCTGTAAAATGGCTTACATGTACGTATTTAAAAACCACACACCATGCCTTACTTTGCACTTTTGTACCTTTTCCTGATGGCCTGTTGTGGGCGGTTCTCTGCACTGATGAGTAGTTTGTGGAGATCAGCCAAGCAGGGCGAAATTTCAGCCATCGTATATCCAGTAAAAGCCTTTAAGGAATCTGGCTAAAGTATAAAAACATTGAGATTAAAAGTCACATTCTTTTCTTATTTCTTAATAATTTCCAAAAAATTTCATTTTAAAAAATGTATTTTCAGCAAATAAACTATGAAACTTACCCATAAAGAGTTATTCGTAGTGTAGGTGGCTAGGCAGTAAGCTCCAGCAGCAAGTATAGACGGGGTGTACAGCAGAAATGGATCCATTTCCAGCAGGCTTAACTCAGCTATGTACTAAAAGAATAAAAAAAAATACCGTACAATAAGTGTAAATAGAAGTCCATATGCCCTGTGTAAGTGGGCCAGACTGCTGATTGAGTGGCTGAATTTACTCACCAGGGCAAGGTTCTTTGTTTTTGCACAGACAGCATGGATCGCCATGAAAAGGTGAAGGAACTGGTTTATGGTGGGCGCTGCCATGTTGAAACCCAGCATAGTTAGAAATGCATGCTCCATCCGAACTAACTCCTTCTTAGTGTAGGTGTTGTCTGTGATGTATACAAAGTGGTTGAGGTTCGGAGGTGAGATCTCCTCATATTTTCTGGAAAGTAGCAGACCAGATGGCAAAATGTTATATATGAGGTTCACTATTAAAATAATAATAATAAAAAAAAATGTGTGTTACAAAGTGTCTTACGCAGCAATCAGTAATGCAGCTGTGCCAACCAGCTGCAGCTTGTTCCGTTTCACATATGCAGTGCAGGAGAGGAAGCGGTCCAAGTAGTTGACAGCAAGATGCAGAGTTTCAGTGTGAAACTGGAATTCTTGCACCACCTCAGCTAGCCAGTCCACCAAAATGACCCGCATGTCACCTGTGATCTCTGGGTGTCTCCGTAAATAGTTTGGCCTTGGCCTGAATTTCATCTGTAATTAGAAGCCAAAATAGTTTGTAGTGAACTAAAGAACAACACCTCACAGATGAACATTGATATGAGAGAAATGACTGATGTCAAACAAAAAAATCTCACCTCATTGTCCCGCATGTGCTGATGAATATCTTCTGCATAGTCCACAGAAAACACCTCCTCAGATTCAGACAGCTGAAAAGAATCCTGCCATGAACCTACACAAGTAAACAGCAGTTAAGAAATCATGCAGTCAAGAGATAAAAGTTTTGCTCAGTAGATACTTTTTTATAGGTCGTACTCACTTGAACTATGCTCCAGCAGGCGTCTCATATCTTCAGTCTGCTGGGCATCGGTCTCAGCGTCTTGGCAATAACTGTCTCCAACAATTTCTTCACCAGAAGCTGCAAGAACAACTTCACAGGCCTCTTCAACATAGACTTCATAGCTGGAACTGGAAGGGCAGCTGAAATAGTTGAGCTGAGAGCTGTCTGAGACTGAACTGAGTTTGGAAAACTGACTGCCCTGGAAAAAAGCGCAAGTCAACATGATTTTCTTTAGTGCTTAAAAAGAAGGCAGCTGGATTTCCTTAGCTGGTGAAGACGTTTGACCTCTCCTCCAAGAGTCTGCTTCAGTTTGAAATAAATGGGGTGGGGATTTTAAGGTATTATCAAGGTAGTGGGAGTGGTCTCGGGAGCTGGTCTTTAGAGTCGTTGAGTTGTTAATGAGTTTAAAAAAAGGTACTGATCATAACCAAGACTGAGTCCAAAGTGTGAAACCTCTCTAAGACCTCTGAAAACACCTCACTATCATGTGAGCTATTGAGATGACCTGAGGCAATGGGGTGGGCAGCCACATATCCTGAGAAGGGTACTCAAGACTGCTTTATAGGCAGCTAGCTGAAACCAAGAGTCGTTTGCCACCGCCCTTTTCAACGATGGTCGTTCACTCCTTTACATCTTGCTCAAACTGTCTGTCTTCTTGGTCCAAACATTGACAATGGCAGCCTTAAGAGTTTCCTTTCTCCTTTAATTGCTCCTTGATTTGTAATGAGCAAAGCATTATTTTGTACAGCACTTAATTTTATCAGACCATTAACCAGTGTTGGGTTTACAGCTGCCCTAAATTAACAGTATTGGCAATTACCAAAATCAGTATGCACAACCTCTTTAATCAAGATGATATTTTTAACCTCCTAAGACCCAAGCTCCTGTTTGTGGTGTATTTTTAATTTCTCCTAGATATTTGTGATCAGATGGACCTGATATGTATTTAAACTAAGCTTTTTCATTGAATTGGAAGTTGTATTTTGTTACATGGTTGTTACATACTTTTGTGAGTCAAAAAGATGTCCTCAGATGTAGACACGGGAATTATTTTATAGCAAAAGATAATAAAAACCACATGACTTAACAAAGTATAAAATACTATAGAGCACAATGAAGTATAAGGTGCAGCAAAGCCAAAATGTAATGTGTCCATATGTGGATGCAGGGTCTCAGGAGGTTAATGCTAAAATCTAATTATTGTTGTTATTCATGAATTTTCAAATGTACTGTTTTACCAAAGAAAAACTGAAAAAATAGCAAAGCACATTATTACTTTTTTCTATGCCAAAATGCAGTTATTTAGTTGCATTGCATTTGGTTGGCCTCTTCCTTTGGGATCAGGTGAGGAGTACAGCCATACCGGGCATGTCCTACCAGGACACGGAGGCCCCTGGGCAGACCTAGAACACGCTGGAGAAATTTTATCTCTCGGCTGGCCTGGGAACGCTTCTGTGTCCCCCTGGATGAACTAAAGGAGGCGGCTGGGGAGAGACAGTCAAGAGAGCAATTCAAGACAGCTCACAGTCTGCGCACGCCTGCGCTTCTCAGAGCTCGGCAGCTAAGCAGGGTCAGTCCTGGATAGGAGACCAACGGGGGTTAATGCATGTGATTCCGCCTGCCTGTATCTGTTGGGCTGAAAGTTGAGTTCAAGCTGACAGGATTAACTTCTGCACCCCAGCTGCTGGTATGTTTTTTAAACAGTGTAGATGATTGAGAAGCTACACAGAAGAGTTAACATGATTGCTATTTTAGGAGCCTCTGTCACCTACCTGGCTGTCGGATTCACTACGCTGTTCATTTTCTGACAAGACGCCAAGTACTGTCCGCTTTTTCCCCCTCTGGATCTGCACTGCATCTATTCTGGTTGAAGGTGCCACATTTTCTTTGTTGCTGGGGCTGCCATGACAGGCGTTTTTGCCCAAGTTCATCTTTAAACAAGAAGATTAGGAAAGAAAAAGAACAAATATGCATTTAAACAGAAAAACCTCCAATCTATAGATGCAGATATAGCTTCTTTTTTCTTTTTGAAATTATGAAGTACTGAACTGTTTTAGCATTTCACGACTCTAAAAGTTGTACAAATTAAAAAGACTAACAAAGGGGAACAATAATAGCAATTAATGCAGTATATGGACAAAACTGTTGGGGCACACCTCACAATCTTTAAATGGGGATTTCAGACTGCCTACAAACATGTGTGAACGAATGGGTCAATCTAAACAGCCCAGTGAACTTGAGTGCAATACTGTAACAGGATACTACCATTGCAACAAGTCAGTTTGTGACATTTCTTTCCCTCTAGATATTCAAATAACCATTAAAAAATGTGTACTAGGATTGAGCTTCATGGCATGAGTTTCTATGGCCGAGCAGCTCCCTGTAATGTATAGGTGGCCCAGTACTTTGGTCCATATACTGTTTGTAGTCTACTATATCTGCAACATGTAACAAATAATTAAAGAGACTGTGTTCTATGTATACTTTTGACCCTGTGTGGATGTTTTTAAAAACAAATCTAAAAGAGCTCTCAGGCTGCTGGCTTACTTGCAGTTCCTAGGATAGTTCTGAGTAGAATGGGAGGCAGAGCCTTCAGCTTTCAGGCCCCTTTTCTGTGGAAACAGCTCCCAGTTTGGATTCAGGAGACAGACAACCTCTCTATATTTAAGATTAGGCATAAAAATTTCCTCTTTGATAAACCTTATAGTTAGGCCTGGATCAGATGACCCTGAACCCTCCATTTTCTCTGTAGTTATTGTAGGGTCTCTGCCTTACAATATAAAGCACCATGAGGTGACTATTTGTTGTGATTTGGATCTATACAAATAAAAGTGAACTGAATGACTGCCTTTGCAGAGTGTTTGGGATCACTGTCATGCTGAGAAATTAAATTGTTGCCACTCAGATGCTTTCCAGATGCTGTTGCATGGTGGATCAAAACCTGATGGTACTTTTCTGTGTTCAATTTAAAACTGGTTCTCTGCCCAGTTGTCTGTCTAACGTGAATACAACACTGGTTCATCCTGAATTGGGTGCTTTTTTTATGCTTGAATGATTCATAGGTCAGTGTGCTTACAAGAACTGGACAGAAAATGAGTTTAAAAAGCAGCCAAAGTCCAAAGAAAAACTTTGAAAGACTTTCAGAAAGCCTGGAGAACTGCAGGACCACTTTAAAAATGTACAAAAAAGTCTGGCTCTTTGGAAGCAAAATATCAAGAAATGAGGGGTAACTTGCACCGTACTGTATAATAAATATCGTCGGCGCAATGATGGTCACACGCTGCCATGGTTACTGGACTTTACCGAAGGAAAGCAGTGAGACACAAATCAAGGAAAACGGGACAAAACTCACAAACGAGTCTGCAAACAGAGTCCATCACTGCAGTGTGTGACAAAACACTGCCCACTGATGCCTGCGTGCACTTTTTTAGTGTATTTGGTCCGAACTGTAAACTCACCGTAATCAGGATCTGTGTAGTGATGAGATTAAGGTTTCAGCGGTACCGGCACCGGCCCGGTGACCGAGCACAGCTACAGCTGTCCTGTCTGCTACTGATCTGATCAGATCCTCCTGCTCCCTTCACGGGAATGTCGGAGTATTTTTTGTCTTTTTCTTTCCTTCGGCGAAGTTTGCCTGGAAATTGTTTCCTCCTGGTTGTCTGTCCAATCACGTGGTACAAGGCAAACGTTGATGCTGCGTTACAGCGACCGTATTAACGGCTCACTTTAATGCTCCACCACCGACGCCTCATATTATAGGCGCAGCCATGATTGTGTTATTAGATCTATAGGTGGTGAAGTGGCTGTGGGAGAATTATTGAACAGCAGATGCCTAAAGGAGCTATTCATTAAAGTGGCAAATAGGTTAAAATAATACACTCTTCGTCAGACTCCACGTACAAATAGTCCTCATCAATAAAGGAAAACTAAGTGAATTTTACTGCTAACCAGTGATGACTTGTAAATCGTAGAGCACTTATTTATGACACAGCAAGATTTTGAGGAAGATCTGAAAAAGTACTTTACAGAGAATCACTGGGCTCTTTTCCCCTTCTCTCTGAATACTAAATAATTAATTTTTATTCATATTATTGTCATATTAATCATTTATAAAGGTGTGTGTTTGCAAAAAAGTTTTCAGAATATTCCCTACAGATGTGTACGCTGATTGACTCTAACATCTGTAAAGCTAGAGTACACGATCTAATTTTTTTTCATTTTTATTATTACGATTGTGTGCTTAAATCAGCTGCATGTTTATTGTGTTTCAACAACTAAAGCAGCAGCAGTCTGTGGATGGTGATGAACTCTTGATAAGGTGCTAAGCAAGACTTGAAATTAGGTGTCGGCAGGATGGATTTAAATTTCTGCAGGAGCGTTGAGCGAACAGTTGTGTGCTGGTCCATTGGTGGTGATGGCAGGGGCAGCAGCAGTGTGTCTTGTCTGACTCAGCCTGGCTAAAACATGGGGAGCCTGGGGGTGTGGAACAATGTGACAGTAGAAAATGGAAAGGCATTTATCCTGGTCACTATTTAAATCTGGTGACTGGATTAAGCAGCAGTTTGTCACAGATTTTCAGCTGATTTTGACTCCAGTTACTGTTTTCGTACATAAATGCCGGGCTGCTCTGTGTTGTGCTGCTTTTTCTGTAACTACAGTGGCATTACAACAACTTCCTGATCAGATGATAGAGCACAGAGGGATACTGTCCTGTGCACCGGCTTTGGCCTTAAAGGGGGAAAGATGCATAAGCAAGCAGGCAACAAAAATATACTACTTGCATTTAAATTGCATTTCCTCAACATTTTAACAGATGACACATCGCCTTTTAGGCCTTTGCAATCATATTCAAACACTAAAATCTGTTATAAGAAACTAGAAATTGTATTTGTATGTAATGTTGGCCTGCATAGGCAGTTTGCATGTAGAGAAATACACACACACACACCCTTAAAAAACGTAAAGTAGGGTAATGAAGTCAGAGAGAACCTATAAATAATCTCTATAGAAGCCTGCGTGTTCGCCTGTGAAAAATGAGTGCCTGCACGTTTTGCGTTGTCCATCAGATGGCAGGCTTTCTCTTCAGTCCTAGTGCAACAAAAGTTTGACAAATGTGAATAAAATTATAAGCAACCATATGACACTGTGACCCTGTTAAATTTAATTTCACAAATAAGCGCTGAATTTTCTCTCACTCGGGAAAAGAGATGATGCAAATCGGTGAAATAGTCAGCTAATTAAAATTCTAAAGTGTCTCAATGTGCGCACATTTCTTTAGCAACAGACCTTGTGGAATGTGCTTTAACTATTATTATTATTATTGTTGTTTTTCATTACTGTTTTCTAGTCATGGCATGAGGTATAGAGGCATTTAGGAAGCAGGGGGCATTAACTGAAACTTGTCTTGCTGCTGCTGCTGCTGCTGAGCAGCTCCAGTGGAGCAGCCGTGGATTAGGGGTTCTAATTTGCAACCTTTTGGTCACGAGGCTGCATCTTGAACCACAAGTTTGATGGAAGGCTCCTTCACTTTTAGTGTGCTATTCCTTTTAATTGGCACATTTCCAAATCGTCCACCTTTAACCAGAATCTTTAAACATTATTTTCCCAGTGAGGTCAGAATACCTTGACCTCAAGAAAACAAGAAACAGTGTCTGCATTAACAGTCACCCCCCCCCCCCCAACACAAAAATATACTCATA
>VUQK01035042.1:6696-21887 GCA_015106715.1 Bujurquina vittata | reverse complement strand
CTCCTCAAGTTGCTTGATATTGTAAGGTAAAACTCAAAAGTCAAAACGACCCTCTTTGAGCAAGCATTTGGCGAAAGTGGGAAGGAAGAACTCCCTTTTAATAGGAAGAAACCTCAAGCAGAACCAGGCTCAGGGAGGGGCAGCCATCTGCCACCATCAGCAACTGCTGAAGGGAGGGAGACGTGACAAAAGACACACTGTGGAAGAGAACCAGAGATTAATGATAACTAATGATTGAATGCAGAGTGGGGCATAAACAGAGTAAAAAGAGGAGAGTGAAGAAGACTTCAAGTGTATCATAGAAAGCCCCCCAGCAGCCTAGGCTTATAGCAGCATAACTAAGCGGGGTAACTGATCCAGCCCTAACTATTAAGAGCCCTTACTATTATGATCAAAAAGCAAGGCTTTAAGCCTAATCTTAAAAACAGAGAGGGTGTCTGTCTCTCGAATCCAAACTGGGAGCTGGTTCCACAGAAGAGGGGCCTGAAAGCTGAAGGCTCTGCCTCCCATTCTACTCTGAAGTATCCTAGGAACCACAAGTAATCCAGCAGTCTGAGAGCGAAGTGCTCTAAAAAAAAAAGTGCAACTCATTGTCATTGTGCACACAACGAAATGAGGGTTTCAGATCACTCATCCAGAGACGAGCATCTGCGGCCATGCAGCCAGACACCGGCGCTACCGTTAGGCAATGTGGTTTAAGTGTCTTAGGACACAACGCAGCACAGGGATAGGGCTCGAACCTGCAACCTTCCAGCTGAAAGGCAAGCGCCTACCTACTGCGCCACTGCCGCTTCTTTTTGGGGTGATACGGTACTGAGGTCTGTAAGATTAGATGAGGCCTGATTATTCATACTTTCTATGTGAGGAGAAGAATTTTAAATTAAATTCAGGATTGAACAGTGAGCCAATGAAAAGAAGCCAATAAGGGACAAATATGTTCTCTCTTTCTAGTCCCTGCATGTACTGCAGCATTTTTGAATCAGCTGAGGCTTTTCAAGGAGCTTTTAGGACAAATTGATAGTTAATAGGCTAGTTCTTACATAGCGCTTTTCTACTCTGAACACTCAAAGCACTGTCACGTGTTTACATTCACCCATTCATACAAACACTTCCATGCAGTCCGGAGCAGCCAGGAATTGAAGTGCCAACCTTCTGATCAGTAGGTGACCTGCTCTCCCCCTGAGCTACAGCCACCCTAAATGTAATGAATTATCACTCATCCAGCTGTACAATCACCTGCAGAGCTCTCATCAGCTAGTATAAGAGAAAACAAATGTCCAGGTATGCCACTGATGAAAGACCTCTAAAGTTGACCTTGTTCCATGGTCTTTGAGCTCCCCATGATACCTGAACAGGTGAGAACAACAAACACTGCATGTTTTCTTTGAATTCAATGTTCAGTTATGATTCTATTCTTCATGTAACATCAGCTGGATGTTACATTAATTGACTTCAATAATGCCTCATTAATTAAGGCTATATTAACCAACTTACAGGTACTGCAACAGTACATCATTTGCTTCACTCCCTTCTTTTTCACTTTCCATGTGTTTATGCACCACTATTGCATTTAATCATTAGTAATTCATTTTACTTGATCATAGGGGGTCATTTTGACAGTGGTTAGACTTTGAAAGCTGATCTAAATCTAGTTCTTTTTTCAAAGCACTGGAAAAAAAACAAACCTAGCTGATCATACAGTAACTTATTTCTTCTATTATGTACACTCATTTTCTCCCTTAAGTGTAACATCATTTTCACATGCAACACAATCCTATGTATCTGCGCAGGGGGGCTACTGACAAACACCAGTCAGCAATCACACATCACTCCTATTCTGAATATTAGATTTATAATTGTAATATGTTATCAATTTGTTTCAAGTTTGCTAAAAGAGGCGAGAGGCATAATCACCCAAATCCCTGCCTGAACAGGAATGTCTTTAGCTGTTTTTAAAAAGTCTCCTCTGAATCAATCAAATGAAGGTTCTTGCCGTCACACTCTTGGGCCGTCTGATCAGAGCCTGTTAATAGGCAGTTGTTCTTATTTTAAATTCAAAGGCAACTGTGCTTTTGAGGTTGTAGCACCTACAGTACACTTTACAACAGTGTTCCTGAGTCAGATGAATCTCTCTTTTTTTGTGTGTGTTTATTTTTTTTTTACTTTTTAATAGTTTGGGGTTTTCTTTAAATAACCTTTAACTGTGCTTGTCTGGCCTACATTAACTGCCTTGTTTATGACAATCAATCCCAGGAAGACTGCACTGTTACTTTGCACCTTGCTGGAAAATGCCAGCACACAGGAGTGTGTGCTAACATGCTTCAATACAAAAATTAGTACTAACAACACATACACATCAGAAACACACATGCAGCTGGATACTAATGAGGACGTGGAACAGTGTGGCTCTTGTTCTCTGTGTTCCTCTTATCTTGATTATTTATCACAGGATCTTTCCTCCAGAATAGAAGCAAAAGTTAGGATTTATGTAATGGGAAAAAAAATCTGCCTTTTACGATCCGTCTTACACTCTTGACACACACACACACACACACACGCACGCACACACACAGACAAAGGTATGAACCCTGCCTATGAAAATACTGAGGTGCTGTCTTGATTGATGGCAATTAGCATGCTGTAATGGGAACAGCTGTTTGGGGTGTCAGGAGGCTGCTACTGTACCTGATGCCCAACACACCATCTGCTGCCTGTGGGAGGGAGAGGATGATGATGAAGACGGTGATGATGTCTGTGTCTAAGACATTAAAAATAATACTGATATCGCTCGTGGTATTGTCAGAGCTGAAGTAACAGAGAGTGTGTGTTCAACCCGTGTGTGTGTGTGCGTGTGCGTGTGTGTGTGCGTGTGTGTGTCATCTTGCCAGCTTGTTAATGTTGAACCCAGGTCGTTTGAGCAGGCTGTTGGCTGTATTATTAATGATGCCATGTCCCTTCATGTCTCCTAATGGCACTGCAAGTCCATCTGTAAAGGCCGAATATCCCAAAACAACCCACTTGGTGACTGTGTGTCAAAGGCTGTGATTGTGTTTGGTGTGTGTGAGTGTGTGTGACTGTGAATGGGCAATCAGTTTGTCCTTGGAGACTGTTGGTCATTGAAGGCCTGTCCATGTGTCCATCTGTGGACTGCAGGGTGAGTGAGTTCAAGAGTGCTTCACTGTGTGTCTGTACTGTGCGTTTTCCTCCACATCTTGGTCTGCCAGCCAGTGCCCTGTGTGAGACACCCTGTTACTCCAGAGGGAGTGTGCTGGCTAAGCTGTGTGCGATCCTGGCATCTGTGTGTTTTATTATGAGAGGTTCAGATGACAAAAGTGTGAGTCAGAGAGAAAGATAAAGCTTAGCTGTAGTATTTTCCATTATTATTTCCAAAAAGCATTAACTGCGCATGTTAAAGCCACAGTGGAAGTGGAAGATTATCTTTAATGTGTTATAAAACACACTGTTCATTGCAAACTTCTTACACATTTGATGTTCAAGAATAAGTCTTAGTAAAGATAAGATTTACTTTATTGGTCTCATATTTGGGAAATTCTTTGCATTTGAAGTTGAATTTAAATTTAAAGACCATTTTACCAATGATATGTGTCCGAGCAGCCTCATTGTGCCTCGGAAAGATAGTTAAGCTGGCAAATGTGTTTCTTCTTTTCTGCACAGCAAAAACTTGTGGAAAATATATATTTGCAAGACATCAGGCAAGTCTGAGATTTTAGTGAGAGTCAAAGATTAAAACTAGCCTTTAAAGTTTTCCAATTAGGCTAATCAGTGAAAACAATTGCTGTAACTTCTGGCTTTGTCATATTTGAAATGTTTGCTTTGTTTCTGATCCAACTGTTTTGTTCTTCAATTGCACACTGAACATTTGAAAGCAACACACGGATGATGTGACATTTCAGCATCATCTCTCTTTAGCTGACTAAATTGTTAAAACACAAACGCTAGAACGATGGGTTTGCAGGCATGCCACAGTGGACTGAGTCACATGCTAAATGCAATAACATCAGATGAGAATTGATTCCCTCAGCAAGTAAAATGGATGCATTGCAACAACTACCGTGGGAGCGTGGTCATGTTTCCGTGAAGAGCATAATACTACACTCACAATATTTCCTCTGGGTCTCAATCAGTGCTACAAGCTTGTGCATCTTATTGCCCAAAGGCCGCTGACAATAGCAGGAATGGGCCGTTTATATTCAGTTTTTTTTAATCGTGGGGGGCATCCTCCTGTGATTAAAGAAAACGTAAAATAAATGCAGAAGTCGGGGTAACATTACAGCCCCATTTCATAATAGAAACCCCCTTAGCAGACATCTTACTACCCTCTGCAAAACTATTTTGCCCTAATTTGGACAAGTACATACTACATTCTTGGACATCACTAAAATCATAAGGCAATCATGTACGAAACACAACGCAACCATGTTGATTAAATGTGAGCAATATTGCAGAGCAGTAGGTATACGGTAGATTTAATATTGCTGAATAATGAGTCATAGTCTGAACTATTTAAGGCCATGACTCATCCTTGACCAACGTGTTGGACAGACAGACAGACAGACTGACGGAATGACAAATCTTTATTTTATTTATTCATAATAACTGAGAGCCAAACTGATTAATAGTCCAGCACTTGTCGAACCACCACCTACTGCACGATGTTTGGTTTTCTTTAGATTTATACCATAAACTGAAGCTAAAACACGTGCATATTGGCACTAATAATAATTAAAGAGAAAACCCAACAGTCAAAATGATCCCTTATGAGCAAGCAATTGGCGAAAGTGGGAAAGAAAAACACCATTTTAACAGGAAGAAACCTCTGGCAGAACCAGGCTCAAGGAATGGCAGCCATCTACCATGACCAGTTGGGGCTGAGGGGAGAGAGACAGGAAAAAAGACACACTGTGGAAGAGAGCCAGAGTTGAAAAACTAGTAATTAAATGCAGAGTGGGGTATAAACTGAGTAAAAAGAGCTGAATAAAAAAAAAAACTCAGTGCATCATGGGAACCCTCCAGCAGCATGAAGAGAGTGTCTGTCTCCTGAACCCAAACTGGGAGCTGGTTCCATAGAAAAGGGGTCTGAAAGCTGAAGGCTCTGCCTCCCATTCTACTCTTAAGTATCTTAGGAACCACAAGTAAACCTGCAGTCTGAGAGCAAAGTGCTCTATTGGGGTGATACGGTACTATGAGGTCTTTAAGATAAGATGGGGACTGATTATTCAGGACCTTGTGTAGTAGCAGAAAAAATTCAAATTCTATTCTGGATTTAACAGGGAGCCAATAAAGAAAAGCCAATATGGAAGAAATTTGCTCTCTTCCTATAGTCCCTGCCAGTTAGCTGATCAGCTGAAGGCTTTTCGGAGAGCTTGTAGGACAGGCGGATAATAATGAATTACATACTGAAGTCTAGCCTAGAAGTAATAAATGCATGAATTAGTTTTTCAGCATCACTCTGAGAAAGGATGTTTCTAATTTTAGAAATGCGCAAATGCAAAAAAGCGGTATGTGTATGTAATATGTGCATTGAAGGACATGTCCTGGTCAAAAATGGTTACTGGAGGCCAAGGCATGCCATCCAGAGTAAGTATCTGGTTACACACCGTGTTTCTAAGATTTGTGTACAATAACCAGTTTTATCTGAACTTAGATGATGGAAATTAGAGGTTATCCAGGTGTTTTTGTCTTTAAGACATTCCTGCAGTTTAAGTAATTGATGTGTGCCATTTGGCTTCATAGATTATTAAAGCTGGGTATCATCTGCAAAACAATGAAAATGGATGCCATGCTTTCTAATAATCCTGTTGAAGGGAAGCATGTATAGTGTAAATAAAATTGGTCCTAGCACAGAACCTTGTGGAACTCTGTAATTAACCTTAGTGTGTGAAGAAGACTCCCAAATTGGAGTCTATAAACATGAGTCAAACCACTGCAGCACAGTACCTGTGGCATGCTTGGATCTCTCTGATAAAATGTTAGAGTCAACAGTATCAACAGCTGCACTGAAGTCCAGCAGGAAAAGCAGAGATGATTCCAATGTCACAGGCCATAAGAAGATCATTTGTAACCTTCACTAATGCCATCTGTCAATCTATCAACTGATCAATTGATCTAATTTTCTGGGGGAATACTCCAGATTTTTGTGCCCTTCTTTTGCTAAATACACCAAAAATCAGATTAATCAGCTGCACCAGCCCTGATATACCTGTGCACAGAATAAGTTGAATGATATTAATGGAGGAAACAGTCAAGCAGATGTAGTAGTGGTTCATCTGAAAGAGTCTTGCAGTTTTCACCATCTATGAAAAAGGTTTTCTTAGCAAGAGCGTTTTTGGAATGTGGCTTTTCTCCTTGAGGATGGTGCAGTCTTAATTATGTTTTGCACGATCACTCTGAATGACATAAATTCTTGTCATCAGACAGGGAGTGCAAGAGTTTGTGTGGACAACTATGTACCTGTCAATTTTGTGTGACCACACATACCCATCCACGCAGATTTTGCATTGTACTGCATCAAGTGCACATGCACCCCAGGCGGATCTTGAAGAGGACATCAAAGAAATTTAACAGGAACGACTACTTGGCTGTCATGTTTCCAGGTGTTCTTGCTCACTACAGAATATATACAAGCTTAAGCCCAGGCCATAATAAAGTCAGATATGCAGCTGTGATTATTGAGTTAGGTTCTAATCAGGCCAACCTTACCTCCCCCTGACATTCCCATCTGTCTAGGGGAATCTGCCACCCTTGCTCATCAGCCCACTAAGACATATGGCAGACAGCATAACTTAGTGCGTGCGTGCGTGCTCATGTACTCATGCAAATGGGGGTTCATGCTGTAGTGAGGTACAAGTTTTGGTAAAGAGCATTAGTAGCCCCACTCTGACAAGGTTATTATGAAAGGATAGGATTGGTCATCCTATGATTATTCTGAAGCAAACCATGAAAACTACAACAAATTTTATGTGGTATCATTTTGATCTTTTTGCTCTGTCTGTGGACAATCCTAAAAACCGACATGGTTTCATGTTCAGTGCCAACTTTTCTATTCCTTTCTGTACAGTACTGGATGCACATGAGCGTCAGTGCATTACAGTATAGAATATGTTTAAAAAGCTTCTTCTGCAGCAAGGTTTTATTACTACTAAGTATGACATATGACTTAAACCCCTGTCATGCTGGTGCAAAATTAGCTGCAGAGGCATATGGACGACGGTCCACAGCCACACGCAGCGAGAACGCAGAAATTGTCCACGATGCTCTGCAGATGTCCGCAGAACACGTTTTCAAAAATTAGGTGTTCTCTCCGCCACATCAGCTTCTCCTACCAACACAGCAGTCCATGCCATCCACAACACAAGTGTTAGGTACGCCAACTGTCCACAAATGTCCGCCATGTGCACATGCATGTCTGCCACCTCTCCACAGAATTTTCAGAAATTTGCACGTGTTCTGCCGGTGTCACGCGCCATCTGGTCACGTGGTGCACATGCAGTCCACGCAATGTGCACGTTATTGATTGTTTACATTTTCAATCCGCCATGAATTTGTGCAGATTGCTCGCAGTCGCTCGTCCTCGCCAGCCCTCTGCAAGACTGTTTGCAGATATATCAGGGCTCAATTCAAAGTGCTGATCAATGTCAGGGTTCATCGCATTTTTGATCTCTTTTTTTTTCAAAAACAGGTAGAGAACTGAAAAGCAAGCAAAATTCACAATCAGCTGCATTGAAGTTGCATTTGTTGGTGACAAACTGCGTCTGAGGTACACCAACTGGTGAAATACAGAATATCACCAACCGCCATATCGGCCAATACAGAGCTATACAAACATACAGTAAAGATGATAAGTCACACAGATGTTACAGTAAGCAGCTTTCAACAGCACTGTAATGTTCCTCGATGACATAATCTGCATTTACTGAAAATATGGGTTCCATGGAACTAGAGGGGACGGCACTTCTTAATGGAAAATGGGAGGCCTGCAAATTAAAATGCATATGTGGGCTTCAAAGCCTGTAGGTGCAATTTACATTTTTAATTTGTTTACAAGTTATGGCACAAGCACCAAATGTTGTGGATGCGGTTTCCCGTAATGAGGTTCGCACTGGAGCTGTTTAGAAAAGTCTCTACAAGGGCTGAGATACAATAACACGCGTATGTGAGTTTGTATGTCTTTCTGCAGAGTGTGCCATTCTGCTGGTTCAAAAAGATGCTCCGCTGGCACCCTGCTGACAGACACATTTTAGTCATACAGCAAGACATTTGATTCTACTAAGCTTCAAATAAATAAGCACAATAGGCAAGGCCATGCTGGTGACAAAAATGAAATAATGGCATTAGCAATAGTTTCATAGTTTATGCAGGCTGCAACATTTATAAAACTAATTTTCACAATTTTTCATCCTGTTAAAGGGGAGTTTTTTCCTCTGATTGTTGGGTTTTCTCTGTATTATTGTAGGGTCTTTACCTTACAATATAAAGCCCCCTGAGTGACTGTAGTTGTGGCTTTGTGCTCTATAAATAAAGATGAACTGAACTGAATTGTCTGAAATCAAAGTAATTAATCTTTTTTATTGATGATTTTATGGCAGCTCCATGCTAAAGCACTAAAAAACAACCTTACACCTCCACACAACCTGAGAGAGAGAGCAAGAGAGAAAGGATCTCCTACGCTGATGATCTCACTGGCTGGAGAGCTAAGGCTCATATCACACCACCTCTTTTCCTCATGATTTTAATTCCTGTTTTTCATTCAAGTCCCACACCTTTTAGCCAGCACGCATTGCCTTTCCCTCATCCTTTCATCTTTGCCCTGTCAGGTGAGCCTTTGAAAGCATGCATGGGATGAGGGGAGTTGAAGAATCGTCTCTATCTGACACAATCCATCCCAGAATCATTAACAGCAAAGTAATGCCACTGCAGCAGCTCCCTCCTTAAAAAAAGACAATCCTTTATAATTTGTCAACACAGTACAAAGAGACCTTTAATGTGAAGGGCAGGTGTATAGTGTACAGTTTAACTCTCTGAAGAAGACTTCTTTTTAAAGACCCTCAGATGTAGTCTGGAGTGGGTCAAATGCAGTGGAAGCTCAATACACTTTGCCCGAGTAATCAGTTTGATGGAGTAGGTCCTCAGCTCCTCAGGTTTAGGAAACAACAAGGTAAAGGCGCCTTTATGACAGCCTTGTTGATTTATTCCCACCATCTGCCAGAAAAAGTGACAAGTGAGATGGAGGAAGAGAAAGAGGTGCAGGGGAAAAAATACAAGAATACAACAAATAATCTAGAGAGTGATAGTGTTCCTGTCCTTTTAAAAAACAAGCACCCATTTCCAAAATGAAGTGCATCACTGAAAAAAATCAGTCTCAAGTTAATAAAGTTGTCGTATATTTCCAGAGGAAGAAGAAAGGCAAGGAAAAGAGAAATGAGCAGTAGAAATAATACCCCGTCAACATTATCTCTGTATTTTATTGTTTCCACAGAGGTCACTGTGAACACAGCTTCTTCAGGCATTTTTCCTTCAACCGTTCCTATAGATCTTTATGCACGTTATTATGCTAGTTTTTTGTCTGTAAAGCAAAACTCTTAAGGCTTTTAGAACTAGTGCACAATCACAGGAACAGTACTTTAGGGAAAGCGAGCATTCACAGTGAGTGGCACGGAATAAGCTGCTCAAAAGTAACACACAGTTCAGATCCAAACAAGCAACAATTACAAGTCACTCCCTTCAAGAGTTTTCACAACTTTGTTCCTCCAGTCCTTTGCAATTTAATTCATTTACCTCCCGCCTCTCTTTGTGGCCTTATTTCAGTGTCATTTTCAGCAACTGAAGTTAATCAGAACTGGACTAAGCTGTAATAGGAGTGGCTGCCATACAATGCACAGACAAAGCACAGGCACCCCTATTCACATGTGGGATTGTAACATTTTTAAACTTGAAGACCTTGAAGAATTACAGTATTTGACATTTCAAATACCTTTCACTTCTTTGCTTTTTTTTTCCAATATTAACATAGTATGTTTCATTTGATTTGTTATATTTCTACCAGAATAGGCACATTTATTCCCATGTGTGATCTGATTGTTTTGAATTCCAGTCATGAAATATCTTACTATGCTTTATTGTTTACAACAGAGAGTGCACATGCTACAGTTTGCATTTTAATCCTCCTGCAAATCAAGCGTGAGCGCCACCGGCTTGCAAACTCAGTGAATCCAGAGCGATGAACACAAAGTAAATATGCATATTCTGCACTACATGCCACTTGGGACAGAATAAGTCATTTGGCCTTTGCCCTGAAGATTTAGACACTTCACACTAGGCTCCCCCCCCTCCCCCCGTTATCAGTCACAAATCAAATATCAGAAATTGTGCTACTCAGTTTAAAGTTGCAAATACAGGTCATCAACATGTCAGTGTTGATTCAAATCTAACACTCTACCAGATGGTCACAGATCAAATTCAAATTTTAGACATTTTGGGAAACTTTAGGCATTTGATGGATGGATTTGAAGATTCACAGCTCTGGGGATAAGCTCTGCTTAACCTTTCAGCCTGTGACTTTGCTTGTAGCTTGTATCAGAGGACTGCTGTGCTGCCTTGACTGTACACACAGAAAAGCACCTGGCCAGGTAGAGCCTGAAGATCTAGATCTCCCCCTGAGGGCAGCACCTAACCACTAACTTCTTCTAGCATCTTGACAGTCCTCACTAAATGTCAGTGACTGAAGAAATATCAACTGGCATCCAAAGAATATTTGTAAAGTATGTTAATATATTCTGCAAGTGTTTACAGTCATGTTCAGGGAGTTTTGTGGAGACTTAATGATGTAAAAGCAGTTAAGCAGTGGAATACTTGGGTGTTCAAATCCTTCAAAGAATTTCCCTCAAAGCTACAGATACCGTTCTGCTTTTTAAATACCCATATCGGCTGAGTACACACAGCAAAGTCTCATTTCTCAGTTCTAAATTTGTGTGATGGCAATGCAAGCTTGCGAAGAATGTTGGACTCTTGTCAACACCACATCCATAAACCACCAGAAAGGTTCAAACAATACATAAACTGGTTCTTATATAGTGCTTTGCTACTGGACATGAGCACTCAGAGTTCTCAGCACATTACACAAAAGCACGATGCAGCATTCATATAAGCGCTTCAGTACTTTGCCCACAGATACTTTGGCAACCTCCCAGTTAATAGGTGAGCTGCTTTACCTCGTGAACTACAGCAACATTACCCACATCACGAGCACATGACGCACAAAGCCACACTCACTTTGTAAACGCTTGTATGGGTCGTATTTCAGGGTCTGCACAAACGACTGAAACTGTCATTTGGACTGGAGGACATGTTCACCCAACCACATTCTTCACATACTACAGCAGCATGGTTCAAAAGTAAAAAAAAATCTTATGTAAAGCTGCAAATAGTGTATGTAAACATATGAATGCAAATCATTCATGGAGAAGTTTAACTAAGCTCCTCCTACTTTCTAAGTGCTAATAATAATAATTATCATGTTCCAGAATAATTACAAACAGTTAACACTTTTGCACCATCAAAGGACTCAGGATTAAATCATTTTTATGAGCATGACAGTCAAACAACAACTGGCCTACTTGCTGTATGGCAAATGCGCTTTATACAACACATTTGCATTTATCCATTCACACAAGCACTCCCAAGGATACTTTGGCACAGCAGCCAGGAATCTCCTGAGCCACAGCCACCAGAAAACTGCACGCACAATGCAGGTGAACACAAGTGCCAAATGGCCCACTTTGGATACCACCACACGGCCAGGAATCGAACCCAGGTCAACGCCCTGGAAGGTAGCTATGGTCACCACCATCACCTTACAATATGTATATGTTCAAAGGCAAGTGAATGAGACAGGCATCTTGTTTCACTAACTTGTTGCCTTTCTTGCTTTCCATAGTTTCAAAATGAGCTCACATATCTAGAGTATGCATGTTTAACCGCAGCTTATCATTGGAGCCAAACTAAAACCACGCATCACAAGGAGCCCATGGAAGACACTTTACACAGACAAGAATATTGAAACCTGTTGTGCTCCGTGTATGCACATATATTAAAAAATGCAGGTATCCCTGTCAAAAGTGCAGGTGGATGGGAATACAATGCTGGATGGACTTCTTCTGCAATCTGATTCATTCAGATAAAAACTTAGAGAGTGCTGAGGCCTACCTGTTTGAAGAGATGTGGACTTCTTTAACTGGGATACAGAAGAAATGCCAGGAACTTCAGTGAGACTGTCAGATCTGTCACTTTATCCGTCTGTTGAAGGAAGACAGACACAAAAACCTCATGAGCGGAATTCTTTTCATTGATTACTCAAGAAATGTGTCTTTGCTTCAGAATTCAGTCTCTTATTCAGCAGCTGTCAAATTCAAATGTGATTATTTTACATAAATATAAGGTTAAGACTTATAGCAACACACACAAGAAGGAACCCTGGATGCACACACACACGCACAGATATGTAATAGCAAAGGCAAGCACTATACGTTGACTTTATCCTCCATCGATATCAAAATATCAAGCAGCTCTCATGTAATTGACATCTAGCAGGGCTATAGCTCTTCAGTTCATAATCACCTTTTCTTGATCATTCACTGTAGTTTCTTCCTCGGGATTATAACAGCAAGCATTCGTAGGTCAATGCACGCACATCCATTTGTGCATCATGCTGCAGTATCTGGAACCCGAATCACTAAGTGGTGCTTTAATCAGGGTCTTCTTTCAGGATCACAAATACATGTGTATCAGAAACTCTGAGGAAAGCCAAAGCCTGAAGCACAGCTCCATCCATGCAATATTAAAGACAATATATTTGTAATGATTAAAGTCACGTCTGATCAATCAATAGTTTGGTGGGTCAGTGGAAAGTACAAGCCATTGCTACAACTTTCTAAATTATTTTGTACTTTATAAAAACTTGTGGTATTGTTGTAGAGCTTCAAATAGTGAACATGGTGTCTTTTGAGTTCTCAGAAAGATTACAAAAGGACGAGATAAAAGCAGGGTTATGAAACCCAACCCAGCCAAACTGGACCTGGACCCTGTCAGAATTAAAAGAGTGATACAGCAGTCTAGAAAGAGGGATGCTGCAGCATCCACAGTCTGCCAAAGGAATGGGCATGCTGCTGTTGAGGCCTGGTGCAGGTGCAGTTGTGATGCATGAATCATTTGGCAGCGTGCTGAATATTTGGTGTTACTGGGCAGGAGAACTGCAGACATGTATAATTAAACAGCAAGACTCATGAAAGGTGTTTTCTCGTCCCATTAAAGAGGATTTTGTCTTTGTGCTCCCCTTCTGTTCACTGCCTTCTCCTTTTATCATCTCCCAGGGAATCTCCAGCTTCATAAAAGCTCAAAAAACTCTGAATGTAAAGCCTGAAAGGAACATCTTCTGGATTTGACCCTGTTATGGCACACTTGTACGTATCAAAATAACAAGGGGTTTGTGACATTTACCCAATTTTACATGCATTTTATGAAATGTACAAATATAAATATGAATAACAGGGGGGAATGTTTGAGAAAAAAATACAGCACAGCTAAAATATCTGACATTCTTTCTTTCATGTAAAAGCAAATTAATTTTTAATAGTAATGGATAGCTCTGGTAATGAATTATTTAGCAACTAGTAAAGCAATCAAATCAAACAAGATGGGAAATAAGTGCTAGTGTTGAGATAGTAAACACAAAAGCAGATGACAAGAATTATTTTTTTTTTGGTTTGGTTTGTTTTCTTGCTTTATCAATTTTATTCTTTGGGTGCAAAAATGAATGCACACTGTAAATTGTATTTATTATATTTCTGTCTTCTATTTCCCATAAACAAGCCAGCAGTTCAAAGTTCACACTGGTCTGTATTTCAGAGCTTCCACTTATATGCTGCTCTTGCAAATCTAGACTCTGGTCCCAGCTGCTATCTGGAAATACAGATACATTGCTACATTTATATATTTTATAATGAACATTTAGAAATGAGAAAATCCCTCGTCAATGTAATGAAGCTCCTCATTCCATGGGTTATTGTAGAGGTGATTTTTAGCTTAAAGGAATGCAGTCACACTAAATGGTTTAATGGTTTTATTTATGTGGTAGAGTCCTGTTGGCAGTTTCCCAGCTGATAAACAGGAAACTACAGCTTAGAGATTAGAGAATATGCATTTTAATTGTTAGCATTAGCATTTTTAAGTGTGACAAACTGCTTACCTGTGCCTTCTCAGGTGTCCCGGCCAAAAGAGTCCCCAGGTTTCTGAGGGCCTTTTTAAGGTTCCGGATCGGACCACAGTGGTGTGGGGACAGATTGGGTTTTATATTTTGTTTAGTAGAACTGGTGGAGAATTTTATTTAGTAAATTTAATATTTGGTAGTGGTTTGGCATTAATAAAGATATTTGGTTAAATTGTGTGTTTAGTTTGTTAGTATAGTTTTGTTGCCCCCTAGAGAGAATGATTAGGCCCACATGGACAATGAGCTGCCCTCATTATCCAATTTTAAGTTGGCAGCTACGGTCATCCTAACATTGCTACATTTATATTTTTTATAATGAGCATTTAGAAATGAGAAAATCCTTCCTCAAACTGTCTAATTGAAGTTTTTGTGTTGCATTAGACTGAGTTGCTCAATCTTATACCTCTGCCCCTCTTTCCTTGAAGGGTGTGTTTTAATGAGTTGATGGTTAGAGAGACAAAAGTATGCGGTTACTACTGTATTCTCTTCTCCAGGTTCTTCTGCATATCAGGCTCCAACACCTCGATACTCTGGCTGAAGGGTGTCTTAAATTTTGAGAAGGAATCCGTCTAAACTAGTTACAGCTGGGAGGTGAATGCAATTCTTTTTAAAGTTCATGAATTCTGCCTTTGGAATACATTTTCAGGAAGTACAATATTCCCTTTCCTTGTTATGATGATGACATCCAAATTTATTTCCCAATCAAATTGAATGTCCCACTGCAGCCTCTGTTTAAGTACATGAAGCCAAAGACTGGTTAACACAGAGCTGTCTTACTCTAAATGAAAACAAGACTTGGAAGGTTTACCCCTTTGGATAATTTAAGTGATACCCATGGCCCTCTTGTGTCTCATTGTTAGAAATCTTGGTATCCAAATTAACACAGTTGCGAAAACCAATTTTAACAAGT
>VUQK01035040.1:0-23848 GCA_015106715.1 Bujurquina vittata | reverse complement strand
GTGCCTGGGTGGCTTAGTGGGGAAGCCAACAACCACATTTCCTCCCCTATAACTTTCCCTTACTTCCTGTCTCCCCTTTACTGCTAATAAATCTGCTGTAGCCAAAAAAAAAAAAAAAGCTGAATTTAAAATTATACACTATAATGTCATCATGTTGCCTAGTGACCACCTAGCAATGGGCAACAATGACCCATTTTTGTACATAAAATACCTTACAAAAGCATTGCATCATAATTTCACAGCCAGCAGCACAAAAAGGAAACAGCAAGATAAATGGAAGTGCCTGTTTCTAAGGCACCATCACTACATCTGAACAATTCTGCATGGCAACAGTGCTTACATTAATTGTCACGATCACACTTTAAAAAACATTTTAGTGAACACTTATCTGGTTTTCTAGGTCAGAGTGCAGAACTGATGTTTGACTGGTAAAGGGGAGATGGAGGAATGAGTTACGTGCGCGCGCGCACACACACACACACACACACACACAATTTGTGTTATGCGAGTGATGACTATCTGGCATTTTCCTGATGACTGCAACAGAGGATCTGATCCTCTTCTGTGGGAGCTGATACAATTACTGAATTCACTTAGGTATTCAGTATCAGTCTTCAAGGTAATCATCAGGGTAATGATAGCTCATTATATGTTGCCAATATATTTCACAATACTTAACTGCCCCAGCGCACATTGGTTAAACCTGTCTTTTTCTTGTAGCATTAACATTAATTCATATAAATACATTGTTGATGTATTTCTTCACATAGATTTTTGTTGAGCATGCACTGATCAAATTATGAAAAGGCCAACCTGAAGTCCACTCAGCTAAAGAAAAGCAGATCACCATCTGTTCTCTACTTTATGAATCAGCATGTCAGTGATTTTGAACCATGCTTAATCCTGGTGTGTACACCCCTCAACTGGAACATTGCATAGATATCAAAATACAAGTATTGACTGAAGGGTTGTGGCTTTAAAATTATGTTAACTAATATAGTGGAGCTATGCAGTGTATACCTTTAATTGTTTGGCAAAGTAGTCGTGATCATCATGTGCTGATGGACAACAGAAATCCTGACAAAACTGCAGCTGTCAAATGAAACATGACTACTTATTTAATCAGAACTCTCTAAGAGAATGCCCGGTCTGATTGATTTCCTGAGTAATCTTATTCTCTGCTTGCCAGCCCAAATTCTGTGGATCTCTGTATAAAATTTACTGATGAAAAGACAGTTCCATTTTAACTATTGCACATTTCCTCTTGAATAATTTAACACTATCACAATTATTGTGGGCAGAAACAACACTGGCTTTACTTATTTTCACATATGTCCCAGTATATACAAGGGACAGTTCATCAAACACACACACACACATTTCAAAACTTATTCCAAAAAGAATCTTTAAAAATATGAAAACAGAATTATGTTTCCAGAAGTGCACTTTCACTAATTACCAATAATTCACATATGTCATGAAGAGATTAATGAGCACAAATTTTAAGCCTGATTTGACTACTTCCATTATCTGTAAATGTCACATAAAAGACTAAAATATTAATTTACGGGTCCTGTAACTTTTTTTGTGGTTAACACCATGAACTGGACAATGGAAATGGAAGCACTGAAAATGTGAAAAAATTGCTCCACGTATTGTTTTCTTACATCTTTCACCTCAGAGGAACTGCATGTTCTGAGGGATGTGTGATAAAAGCTCTTAGAATGAGGGGTTGACCTAGAAACGAGGCACAAATATTTATGATAGCATTAGAGTTTTCATGGAATAACGGAAGAAGAGTTACACATGGAAGCAAAAAATTCAAAAATGAGATCCAAAAAGGTCAATTTGAATCATCTGGCTTAAAAAAATTTATCATCTACTAGGGCCCAAATGGAAATGTTCTCTTTTTTTTAACGTAGGAAATTTCAACAACTGCTAATGCGTCTATCAACTGGGGAATGTCTGCGAAAGAAAATTATGTTAGTTGAATATACTGTAAAGTAATTTTTGGAGGCTTGATAATAGAAGAATAATTTTAAAAAATGCTTTCCTCCCTAATGTTCTTGCATTTAAAAATCTGGATTTGGTGACTCAGTGTCTCACCTTGTGATAAAAATTGAATATGAGCACTACAAATTTTCAGAATGTATAGTACTATGCAAAAGTCTTGATTTCTTTATATACTGCTCAAAAAAATTAAAGGAACACATCAAATCTCAATGGGGAAAAAAAATCATGCTCGATATGTATACTGATGTAGACTGACTAATGTGTTAGGAATGAAAGGATGCCACATCCGCAAATGATCATCCTACAGGAGGCTGATTTCAAAGACACCCAAAGGAATCAAAGAGCATGCCAAAATTTCATTGCAGCAGCTCAAAATGCCACTCAGTAGTTTGTTTGGACACTGTCGTGCACCAGCAGGAACCCAGGACCAACTGTAGCAGTGCAGCATCTGACAGTGGATCCAAGGATTTCATCCTGATACCTGAGGGCAGTTATAGTGCCTAGCCTGCAGAGGTCTGTGTGTCTCTCCATGGATATGCCTCCTGAGACCATCACTGACCCAAATGTTCCTGTTGAATGATGTCACAGGCAGCATAACGTTCTTCACAGTTTCCCCAGATTCTTCCACGTCTGTCACATAAGCTCTTTGTGAACCTGTTCTCATCTGTGAAGGCACAAGACACCAGTGGTGGACCTACCAATTTTGGTATTCTATGGCAATTGTCAATCAGGCTCCATGGTGCTGTGCAGTGAGCACAGGGCCCTCTAGAGCAGGGATCCTCAAATCCAGGCCTCGAGGTCCGGTGTCCTGCAGGTTTTAGATGTGTCCCTGATCCAGCACACCTGAGTCAAATATAGAAGTCATTAGCAGGACTCTGGAGAATGTGACTGCATAATGAGGAGGTAATTCAGCCATTTGATTGAGGTGTGTTGGATCAGGGAAACATCTAAAACCTGCAGGACACCGGACCTCGAGGCCTGGATTTGAGGATCCCTGCTCTAGAGGATGCCAGGCCCCCAGGCCACCCTCATGAAGTCTGCTTGTTTGGTCAGAAACATTCACACCAGTGTCCTGCTGGAGGTCATCTTGTAGGGCTATGGCAGTGCCAATCCTGTTCCTCCTTGCACAAAGGAGCAGATAATAATTCTACTGATAGGTTAAGGACCTTCTCTGTTCACTCTCCTAGAGTAACTACCTGTCTCCTGGAATCTTCTCCATGCTCTTGAGATCATGCTGGGAGACACAGCAAACCTTCTGTCAATGGTACTTATTGACGTGCCATCCTGGAGGAGTTGGACTACCTGTGCAACCTCTGTAGGGTCCAGGTATGGTCTTATGCTACCAGTACTGACACTGACCCTAGCCAAATGCAAAACTAGTGAAAAAACTGAAAAGATAAGGAGGGACAACGTGTCAGTGGCCTCCACCTGTAAAACCATTCCTGCTTTGGTGGCTGTCTCATTGTTCCCCTTCTAGTGCACCTGTTGTTAATTTCATTAACACCAAGAAGAACTGGAACTGAACTGGACTGAAAATCAGTGGCAACAGGGTTTATGGAGTGATGACTCCAAATTTGAATTTTTTGGTTAAAATGGTCATGAGTATGTGAAGAGGAGGTCAGGAGAGAGGTACACGGTGGAGGCTCTGTCATGGTTTGGTGCTGCATTTCAGCTAGTGGTGTTGGGAATCTTGTCAAAATTGAAGGAAATATGACTGTAGAAATGTATCAGATTTTGATCCAGCATGCTATAATATCTGGAAAGCATCTGATTGGTAACAGCTTGATTTTTCAGCATGATAATGATTATACCAGGATAGAAACACACACAGTGGAATTTAGCACAGTTCTGTAGATATTAGACTATGATTGTATGTGTACACAGGCTACCTTCTTAACCAAGCTACCTATGGATAATGCCAAAAAAAGAAAAGAAAAAGAGCTACAGCCAAAATGTTAAACGTAGTTCAACAAACGAATGGGTCATATCAAGGTGACTAAGTCTATCTTTTATATACTGAATATGGCTTCTACACAATGAAATTGTGTGATGGCTTATTTTTGTGGCTCACAATGTCCACATAGTACCATATCATGCAGTAAATGCATTAGTTACTGATAGTCTTTAGTTTTTCATGCAGTGTTGAGATGTCAGCATATTGTACCATAACTGGTGCTCAGCAGTTTTGAGCATGATTTTCCTTTTAAAATGATGTGGAAACTTTAATACTACAGTAGATTAGATAAAATGGCATTTTCCTTGCCTTATGTTCACATTAAAAGTGCATTCAATACAAATAGCACAGAACATGTTACAATAATACAAACCTAAGTGTTCGAAGGTCCCAAATCTTCATACCATCAGTGACGGCACTGGTCAGGAAGAGATTGTACGAGTCTGGAGCCTGTGAGCTGAACGCTGATCCCTTCAAAGATACACAATAAAGAAAAACTGCTTAGTCAGCAGAGGCTTGACTAGAAATTAAATTAGTTTTTCTCCATTATATTTTCTTATGTGAGGTACAGTTTGGCATACTTAAAAGCATAAAGTGATATTAAAAATATCACACTGGGCTGTGAAGACCAAAAGAAAAGGAAGCAAAGCTGAGGTTAGACTGTCTTTGTGTCATCTCTTTCCTTCAGTTAAACACAAAAAGTGTAGAGTTTCTGCTGCACATCTATCCATAAATTCCATATGGGTTTTTCAGAATAAGTTCTCAAATGATATAGATAAACGTGCAAGCCAGAGAGAGAAACAGGGGGATGTGGAGAGAGAAAGGGAAAAAGAGCGAGAGTGAGAATGAAGGGGTGGTGGTGGTGGTGGGGGTTGTTTAGATTTCCACTGAAAGTGTGAGAACGGCAGCCTGAGAGGGCATTTCCAGTTCTTTTTTTTTTCCAAGAAGTCCTGTGCTGTGATGAGTTCCAGGTGAATTTTGTCAAAAAGGCGATGGAAATTCCAAGTAAGGAAAGCTGCTTCTCGAGATGCAGTTCCTGATGTTTGGTGAGACTCACGAGGAAAAGCAATAGGGAAGGGGAAAAAAAAACATTATAGTCTCCATGTGTGTATAGTGTCCATGCAGGTACTAACCCTACACCAACCAAAAAGCCCCTTAGGCGCCCAGGCAGAGAATCCCACAGTGACATCAATAGCCAAACTAAAAACAACACACCACAGGCTTTCCACAATGTAATGCACACAATAGCTGGCATGACAAAGAACAGGCACCTCAGGGCTGAAGGAATAAAGTCAGCTGTGTGCAAGAGTGAAGTGCAATTGAATGCTCTAATGTCTTTCACCCACACTACTGGGTGCAGTGATCCTGCTAATCCAGGCTGGCCAGAGTACTGTATGTAAAGTAAGTTGAGGTAAATGGGACCAACAAGTCAATATCTAAGGGTCAATGGGTACAAGCCTCCATCACACACATATACTTTTCTGTATCTACCAAGTGACACGAGCATCTGTACAACAGATATTTTCCATAATTTTTATTAAAAAAGTCAATGGTTTTGTTGCTGTTACAAAGCTGGCAAGCATTCATATGACTCTCATATGTAGAAATACCAGTACCTCCATATCACTGTAAAATGTGAGGCAATAAAATTGCTAACAATATGCAGAGACTTGAACAAATGAATTTTATAGTTTAATTTCGGGTGATGCAATATTCTTCATAGCTCTATAATAGATGTGGACTCAGGCCCAAGCTATCTACTTATTAGACACCAACAAATTGAGTCCAGATTGGTTCAAGACAGTGATGTGGAAGTAAGGCCACATAAACCCAGACTGCATCATGGAACAGCTTTACTCCAAGGCCATCATCCAGCATGTAATCTCCTCCTGCCATCCCCTATGGCAGCCTTAATCCTCTTGCGCTAGAGACTAACATTCAAGATGAATGATACTGATGATGGCATGTCCTGTCTGTCTGTCACGGAAATCTTTGTATAACCATGAATTTTGTTTTTAACCATGACCTTTTTCATTCACACCACAAACTAACACTTTTATTCCCTCAAAGACAATCCGTGTCTTATGTAACTTGCAAAACACTCATAGATGCCTTATGCAAGACTACTCCATCTGCCAAATAGTAGCCCCTTCAAGGGTAAAATGGAAGATGAGGCTCAAACCAGTAATTGATTCCAAGTCAAGCAAATTCTTTGCTATGTGGGTTAGATCTAAACGTCATTCAGTCTGCGTATGGACGTAGGAGATGTCTCTACCTCTATCAAAGATTGGAGGTTAAGACAAGGTTTAGTCAGACTATAAATGAGAAGAGCCATGTGAAGAAGATTTGACAAATTACATACGTGCCTTTAGGGAAAAGAACACATTTTTATTTTTGGTATTTACATTTATTTTAAAGAAAACTGTCATTAAAATAATAAGCATAAGCACAAGGGTAATGCTTATGGTTTAAGGTTTAAGATTAAGGTAAAAAAAAAAAGACCAATAGGAATAGTTTCCTGTGATTAATGAAAATATTACATAAATTCAGAAGTCAGGATAACATTACAGACCCATTTCATAATAGAAAACCAGCAGGCATCGTGTTACCTTGTGCAAAACTATTTTGCCCTAATTTGCAGGCCTTGCCTTAAACTTTTATCCAAATACTTTTAGTCACCCCTGGATAAGTAAAGATACTGTATAATACATATAATACAGCAAAAATATGTTTTTAACATTAACAGAACTCATTAAATCAAAACAATTTTAAGCATGCTGTAAGAGATTCTGTGATTATCTTTTACATTTCAACAAATACTTTTGGTAACAACACTGCAGAACAGACAAAACATTTCCATAGTAAACAAATTATAAAAATTACATACTGCACACTTGTACAAGGGTGTATACTATATATTGTAGTGTCTTTGCATTTACATAATCTATAACAATAAGCCAGATATAATACATACTTACATACTAACAGGAGTTGGCATCACAGGCTAATCAATAAGGCTGCAGCCTGGAACTGATGTTACTATAAACAGACTGGCTCTAAAAGAATTGGGATTTCCCATTTTATCCCTATGTAGGTACTGCTGTTCAGTGACCTAGGTCATTTGCTAGATAGACTTTCTCCATTACAGTCAATAATGGTCAAGTAGATATAACAATATATAACAGTATTAGACAAACATGTCATTGAATGCAATTACTATTACACAAAACAAATATACTTAAGATGGGTCATTTTTGTCACCTGAACATTCAGATTGTCTCACCTTGTTTTGTGTGATGCAGTGGATGGCTCTGCTGTGGGCATCAGGCAGCTCTGAGGCAACTGTGCCTTTGTTCATGTCAAATACTTGAATGGACCGATCTGACCCACATACCAAAACAATGTCTGAAATAGTTGTTAAGTAATGTTTTAACGTTTATTTCATCCGACCAGCTGGGATAAAACACCTTGAGGTGACTGTTGTGGGGTGATTTGGTACTATATAAATGAAACTCAATTGAGCTGAAATAAAAAATAACATATCTATGACTTTTAATCAATCTTATTCTTCACAAGCCAGGTGCTTTTTAAGGCCATACATAAGGTTGACTTCCTGTGGGCACCTTCAATCTCTTTCATGCTGTTATACATAGAAGGATCCCAGGCTATTTCACCTCATGGGCCTTATTATACTACAAATGGACAATCTTTTAATAGTGTTTAAAATCCTAAATTTTCTATACAAACTTTGAGCTATGAAGGCTGCCATTGCTTTATGTGAGCAATGTGCTATGGAGTAATGATGTAAACTTGTTACACTGCAGAGTTTTACTCTTTGATCAGCTTTATTTTAATGTAGCTGTTTTGCGCCTCAGTTATGAGACACTTGAGTTCAGATTGAAAAGGCTGAAGATAAATGCATGTTTATCTCACTGTAGGGTCTCCATAGTCAGGGTCCAAGGTCAGTAAAAATTAAAGGTTTCCAGTGAATTAAACATTTAATTCATTGAAAACGGTGAATTAAATATGCATTTTGTTTAATTCCATGTAAAATGAATGGAGAATACTTTAGGCATTTTGTTGATGAGAACAGAAAAAAGGATACATGAGAACAAATCATTGATTGCCGACAAAGCAGTGATGTCTGTTGCTGGCGCTGTTGTAAAGCATCCCGCCAATTTGTTGACACTCCGCTGCTGATATCTAAGGAGACAAAAAAACTTGAAGATATTCCAGTTTCTTCACAATAAATCCATGTGTACACATCTTCATGAAGCTGAAGAATAATGAAGAATATGCATAACCACCAGCTCAGGCATCATTATAAGGTTCACATGCAATACTGTTTGTGTGTCTGTTTACACATATAATTGCTTGCAATTACCTTTTTATGTCGTCACGTGTGTTGTCCAGGTTATATAAGTACAGGTACAGAGAGGGCCCAGATGCCAGAAGTAGAAACTTGTCGAGATAATAAAACTGAGCACCTCTAATAGGTTTGGAGAACTTTTTGTCACCCTAGCAGAGACAAAACTCAGTCTTATTACATTATTTTCCTTAAATATTGAAACAGTTGTGAGATTTTAAAAAAAAATACATGTATATTATTTCAGTTTTTGCTTAAATTTTACTTACTTGAATACCAGACCACATCCTCATAATTTGGAATGGTTAACAAACTTTTTCTTACAACTCTGAGAAGTTATTTGTGATTCTGGCTCACCCAGACATAGCCCTTGTCCCTGAAACGACTTGTATCCGTTGCCAAGCTGTTTCACAAGAATACCAAGCAGTCAAAGGCTGTAGAGCCAGCCAAACTGTCTCACTGAGTGAAACAAAGCAGGGATGATAAGCATCAGCTATGGGGAGACCTTGGAGCTTGAGGACAGACCCTTGTTTTTACTTGGCATGACAAAGCAGCTGACTGTCCCATTAAATATGATACCCAGTGAGGTAAGGAGGGTCTGCATATGATCACAGCTTTGGATGCTCTGAGTTCAGTTAAGGATTTGATAGCAAAGGTGCTATCACCGCGCCAAGAAGCACATTATTTCATAATTGCATTAATTTGGCTTTTCTTGTTGGCCTTTCTGTTTTTACATTTTATTAGGTTTCTTATTAACAATGGAAACAGTGAATTAAGCAAGTTCTGTACAAATATGCAGTTTGATTGTCTAATAGAAATTCCTCTATTAGAAAGGTGTGCTATGACTGAATTTCTTGCACTACAGACAGAAATAAAATTTGAGTCATTTTTATAGCATCTTTTACCTGCATTAACAAAACAATGCAGGCACAATGTGGGACAAATTTCTCAAAACTATATCACAGAAACCACATCTGATCCAAGATTCTGTCAGGAACAAAAAGGAAAACATGAAGCAAAAGGTTTTGGATACAATAGCCACTACGTGAACGACAGAAAGAGAGCTGTAGGGACAAAAATCCTTCCAGCAATCATTTTCCTCTTTGAGAACACAAGAAAAATGTGTTCAGCAGGTATCTGTAGTCATTTTCTTGAACTTCTAAATCCATTTGAATTTTCAGACCTTCAGAGAGAGGACATTTTTGCAATATGAGGTCACTCTGGCTGGTCTTCATTACACTGGTTTTTATGGTTAGTACTTGGACTTAGAATGAGTGAGGGAAGTTTCATGGAGGCTTAAAGTAGGCCATGTAGTTGTGATGGAAGATTAAGGTGACATCGAGTGAAAGTAATGTATATATTAAAAAGAAGAAGAAGAAATCGGTACAAGTGTATGTAAATGCATGGCGGATTTACCATGATAATGGCAGGCTCTGAGCTACAGTGGGTCCAGATTCGTAGTGACAGGTCTTCTGACGCACTCAGCCACCACTGTCTGCTAAGGCTCCAGCTCAGACTGCTTATTGGCTTGTCATGCCCTAGATAAAAGAAGACACAATTGAAACCTGGTAGTGCAGAGTGTGGCTGCAACATCTACTTTTATGGAACCGTTCAGTGAGCCAGGAAGACAGAAGAGAATAGGCTTGTGGTGACCTACGTGTCACCTCAGCTTCTGTCCTTTTATCTCTGCTACCCCCTTGTGGAGACTCTGTTCCAGCTGCACTTCAGCCATCAAGTAAAAAAGTGATGCTTGACATGCACGGGTATCCTTTCTTTGCCTGTCACTGTTAATTTTACTGGCGAGAAGCACTCGTTTCAGCAGTGCTTTTATATTTCACATTGTGTATAATAGTGACATATGATTACTTCAAACCTACAAGGTCTCAAAAAGAGAATGTGCTCCCTTTCAACAATTATTGCACTGGAATATAAGCAAACCACACAATTCTTGAAAAAAGAGGGCCTTGTGTTTAGTTTTGACAGCGACAGCTCAGTGAGTGAACTGGAATTTTCTTTATAACTCTCAACTTGAGCCATGCATCTCTTTGCAGTAGGTCAAAGTTATTCAGAATAGCTTATTTAAGATAGATTATCCAAACTGAAAGCAGACCTCACTCCCTCACTCCCCCTTAACTCTAAAATGTTAGCATAATTTGAATGAATTAACAAAGTGGTATGTTAAACATTAAGCAAAAAAATAAAATAGGTCACTTGCTGAAAAGACGCAAACGACTGTGGGCAAACATCAAGCAAAGGTATGGATACTCATGTCTGCACCACGCACCTATATAGGCAGCTGGAGCGCCAGTAAGGCAGGACTTGTACAGTAACACCGTGCTGTCTCCAAGACCACACAGGATTTGTTTTCCATCACCTGGGAGGGACAAGGAAACACAGGATTGTTTTATTAGGATTTTTCAGTCCACAGCTGATTTATTACAGCCAAAAATAGGAAAGCAGAGTTTAAAACACAACTGTGAAATGTTTTGTTTGAAAGAGGAACATTAATCTTGGGAAAACAGCAACAGTGAAACTGTTTTTAATATACTGCCAGCCGTATTTCATAAATTGCTACCTTACTTCACCCTTACAGCACAGGATGGACAATGCTGCACGCAGTCGGCAGTTATTAGATCCACTAAAGCGTCTATATTGGCATGTGTTTCTAATACATTCCCTGCTCTGTCCACTCATGATCGTTATCTTAATTCACTCTGATTAATAACCTTGACCCCTGGCATTAAAACAAAAAGACAAAATTATTGTTAATGACCTACCTGAATACTGAAGGCACGAGATTTGCTTGTTGACGCTTACATCAGTACATGGAATAGCTGGTGCCGCACTGTCTGCTGGGTAATCTTTAAGGAGTGAACCTCTAAATGGCAAAAGCATGTTCATCATTCACATGAAAAACCCATTTTGTTAACAGTGCCTTTTTAACTGAAAGTAGGATGGATTACTCACGTATTTGTGTCAGCCTTTTTTCTAGAGGAAGAATTCTTTTGAGCATTTGTTTTGGGTGAAAACATCACCCTCCTGAAAAAAAAAGGATCAACTAAATTAAAAAAAAATACAAGCAACAAAACAAAACCTTTCCCGTGTCATGGATCCCAACTGCATTTTTTTCTCTTAGCAAAAAGGAAATTGAGATTAAAAAATAATTAAGCTCCATATATGTTATTTGAATATGTCCTTTAAACTTGCTCTTCCAATAAACTGTTTTGTGATTATCTATCTGGCCAAAAGTTATTGTGTTAACATACCTTGGGGCATTAGTATATCCAGATGACTTCACTTTTGAGTGGAAAACCAGAGGCTGCTCCTTTACACCCCCTTTATTAAAAGATAAGACAGTCATTAGAACACTAGCTAACAAAAAAGTACTACCATATGATTTAACACCAGCCAATATCCAAAGCATAAATCCATAGATGGTGCAATGATAGGATGAGATAAGACTCCTTATTATTGCTAAAACTAAAATATATCTACCAGTATACTGAAGCAGTTTTATATTTTAAAAGAAGGATTCAAGATTTCTGGGTGACCACTCCATGCTGTAAGAATTAAGTGTATCAGCCATGAACGGTGATGGTTCACTATGAGCTCACTTTTTCCACAGCCATTAAAATTTGTGAGGCCTTCCAAAAACTGTTCTCCTGTCAAACAAAGCTGAAGTAAGAAAAGGTCATATAGTCTCCAGGGCCAGGCATATATACATACACACTCCCTGACCACGTTAGGTACACCTTGCTAGTACCGGGTCGGACCCCCCTTTTGCCTTCAGAACTGCATTAATTCTTCATGGCACAGATTCAAAAAGGTGCTGGAAACATTCCTCAGAAATTTTGGTCCATTTTGACATCATAGCATCACACAGTTACTGCACAGTTTTCAGGTGCACATCCATGACGTGAGTCTCCTGTTCCACCACATCCCGAAGGTGTTCTTTTGGATTGAGATTTGGTGAATGTGAAGGCCATTTTAGTACAGTAAACTAATTTTAATGATTTGAGCTGTGAGACATCTTATCCTGCTGGATGCAGCCATCAGAAGATAGGGTGACTGTGGCATTAAAATTTGTGCCAAGTGTGCCACGAAACAATATCCTCCACACCATTATACCACTGGCAGCCTGAACATCTGATACAATGCAGTATGGATCCATGCTTTCCTGTTGTTTATGCCAAATTCTGAATCTGTATATGATTAGTAAAGCAGAAACTTGGACTTGTCAGACCAGGCAACATTTTTCCAATCTTCTATTGTCCAATTTCGGTGATCCTGTGTGAATTGTAGCCTCAGACAACTGAGCAAGGAGCAATTTTAAATTGTATCTTTGTTTCTAGCATTCTGTCACAAAATCACACAATTTGTTCCAATTTCTTTAGATAAATATATGAAAAATATATGAAAATAATTTATGAAAAAAGCCAAGTCAAAAAATAGATTTTTGCACCATCTAGTTGATTCCCAAAGAGCTATTAAGTGAAAACTTGCATGTCTCAGTGTGGTGTGTATGAAACTTGAAAGAGGTGGAGCACAGGCAAAAGGAAGAACTCATTAAACTTTGATAGGGATCATAATCGTGTTGGCCTTGGTGGACGACACACACTCCAGATTTCCTGTTATTTATGTATTTTTTCTATGCTTTAACTGAGTGTACAGTAAGACATTACACAATGTAAATTCCGATACCATTTGCAGCCTGGAGCTACAATAAATTTAGTGACAGCTCGCTGCTGAACTATAGTAGAACCTGAAAAGCACAGATTGACTGGTGCTTTTGTCTGATCTAGTGACAGTGTTTATACCATTAGCTTCTTTTTTACAGGTCAAAAGGAAAGACTTGTCAACAGACACACAACAAGTAGTTTTCATTTCTTAATTAGTTTCATAGTGTTTAAATGTTAAGTAATGCATTAATCCTTTTAATGCTGTGACACTTGTGGCTTACATGCAAAACCATCCTCCATTTCTCTAATGTGTAGTGAGACAGGGTACTAAGTAGCTTTCACTGCTCCAGAACAGATTACATGTTGAAAACAAAGCATTTTAGGCCAGAGACCTAATTAAATGGAGACGCAATCACTTGGCATTGCTTAATAGCCCTATTGACCTCCTGCTGATGTATAATGGTTTTTAGTTTTATGGGGCAGTATAAATCCCATAATTTACGCTGACTTTACACTAGACAGTTATTTGAAGCAAAGTGAGAGTTTCAGACAAATTTCCAAGGAAAGTCATGTGTGCGTAAAATCACAGCAGTTTTCTGTGCGCTTGTTTTACAGCACTCATTATGTAAGATTTCCCCTAATGACAAAAATCATTCAAAGATGTTTCATAATCTTCAGATGCTTTAGTCTACTTCAGCACATGTTTAGTTTCTAATGCAACAGCTACAATGGCAAAAATGCTCATCTGCTGTGCTCAGGTGTGCACCTGTAGGACCTCAAGTCCTGAGTTACTGTTAGGATTATCAAACTTGAAGGGGAACTATTATCATCTTCCTTATTTTGTGTCATGTACTGTTAGACTGGTGGGTGCTTACATTAAACATTTACAAAGATTCAAATATTGAGGTCAGCCTGTGTGTGAGTTTTTGAATATTCTAGGTCTCGCAAGCATAGCCATTGGTGAGGTCAGTATTTATCTTAGAGAAAATACTAGGCCCAACAATTTCCAGTGCTTCCTTAAGTAGGCATATGAAGTGAAAATATCCAAGGGGCATCTAGTGTGTCTATGTCATCTGTTTTTCTTTGCTTCTTTATTCTTTCTTAAAAACTGTCTATTCTGCCTGACAGAGAAATGTTAATGAATCAAATCACATGTTTTTTTAATGTTGACTGATATGACTGAAGTTATTTAGTGCTATAAATTGGCTTAATTCAAGCAATAGCACTCTGGTGTTATGGTACACATCATGCAAAAAGTAACAGCAGCTGATTATCATCATTTTAAAAAGCCAACATTCCAAGTTCAGCTCATGATTATGTTACACAGATATCAACTCTGCACTCACAGCTCTTTTTTTAAAAAAAAAAAGCTCCATCAGAGTTCTGTCAGACATGAAATGGAAGAACTCTTCCATTTCCAAGAGTCTTGGAGGTTTATGGTGTAATTTGTATACAATTCTGTAGATAACTTTACAAATACACACTTGCTTGGAGAGCACCATGCTGGGTTAATGTGCAAATGTTTGTGGTTTTTGGTCTGACAGTGCAGCCGCATGGCACCTCTAGACTCTTCAGCAGACCCCCTGCACAGTCTGGCACTGGCAAATTCCTTCACTCCAGCTGTGAGGAGACAGCTAATACTGGCTTTCTCAGCACTACCTCTCCGTATGATGTATGTATGTAAACCTCAGTGTTTAGTAAGTCTCCAGGAGAATAGTTTCAGGCTGCCAGATCCTATTCATAGACTTTATCTGTGATCCTAATGGTCCACCAGAGAAGCACAAATAGGCTCACTTTACCTATGAACCCCCTAAAGCAAGAAGCAACCATTCAAAAAACTGGGTTAATTTAAGGAAAACTATCAGTCTACATGCACTGCTCTGCTGGAGTATCTATTTATGAAAACAGGACAGCCATATAAAACCCAACAAAATGCAGGGATGGAATCTTTCAACTGTGTACACTTACAGATAATAAAGATGTTCTCAGTAACTGTTATAATTGCCAAGCAGACTATTATTAACCTAAAAATAAAATTTAAGAGCAACATATTGGCGCCGTAGCATAGTGGTTTACATGTTCACTTAACAAGCAAATGCTGCTCGGTATGATCCCAGGAGGAAACATAAATCGCTTGGGATTGCATCGAGAAAGACACTGGGTATAAACTAGTATAAAAAGAGTAGCAGTTTTAAAGCCCAAAGCCATCAAACAGCAGTAGCGTTCTTTTTCTGTATGTGTATGAGCAGAAGAAGGAGGTGAGTGTTCAGTGATGCTGACCTTTCTTTTTAAGATGGTTGGGTTCCTTCCGCTTTAGCTCAGCATTCAGGGGAGAACTGAGCAGTGTAGGAGAACTGAAAATAAGGGAGGGGTGAAATGGGGTGGGGGGGTTACTGGAAATGAAAGAGCACAGCATTTTCCACTCATATGGATTATTAGCTCCTCTAATTTTCAGTGCCATGATATTGTTGACTCATGAAAAACCAGATGGCATGAATGTTTATAATAGAGGAAGTTAATATGGAAATGTCAGAGTCAGAGGGCATTAGAGGCAGGAGGCCAATTTCAAAAACAGGCCGCACTCATATATAATACTGCTGCTGAGCTCAGATGATTAGTGTTTGAGACTAACAAAAGTGTATAACGGCATTGTTTTTGCAACTTGTAACTAGCCAACATGATTATGCTTTGGCTCATAAATAGAAAATTTGTTAAAGTAGAAAAACACATTAAGTTGATGAAATTAGCCCTTATTGGTGCTGCTGGACTTTGCTAAGTAATCATTTATGGAGGTATGGGTAATGGCTGAATGAATGTTCCCTCTTCCCCAGTGGGACAATTTAAAGGTTTTGGCACTTAAAAAGTGATCTTATTGTGACGGTAAACTTACATATGCGAATTGAAAAGTTCAGAATGTATAAAGTGTAGTCACGCACTAGCCAGAGCAGTTCTGGGCTTCATTCGAATAGTTGCAAAACACTTATTTGGGTGTCATTTGTAGACTTTTTCATCTTTTTTTAACACAAGTAGCTGAAATACTCACTACTATATTTAACATAAACTAAATAAACGAAACATGGTTACATTTTATTTTGATCAGTATGCTACAGTGAGTAAGGAAAAAAGGTTTTGTCACTGCAGAAGTCAAAATATTGTAACACCACCTAATATTTTCAGTTAACTGCAGGCTTACCTTGGAAACACTGAAAATCCAACACCACACATCAGGAGCCTTCCTAGGTCACATAGACGCACCTCCAACATGACCACACACGGGGTAAACAAAGAGCTTACTAAAACCCTCATCTGTGTGGTAAATAAATAATACATGAATTTTTTTTTTTTAAGTCAAACAGTAGTTGAACAATGGCTCAGGCTTCACAGGGTTAAAGTTTAACCCCAGGCGGGCGCACCGTAAGACAGTCAAAACTTGTATTGACCCAGTTATTTAGTACACACTGGTATAGTTGCAGTTGCAAGAAAAGAACAAGGCAATGTTGTTTAGGGATCACATTACCCACAATGTAAACTAGCTCTAAGGATACAACAATTTTTTAAAAATGTTGTATGTTTACATACCAAATAAGATACCTCACGTGGGATTGTGTAAATGGATAAAAAATGAGAATAGAACGCTGGACAGGGGCGTAAAGTGGCAGGTGGTGGGCGCATTTGCACTCCAACAGTCATAAAAGTTGCGTTAATTTGTGAAGATCCTCCTGCTGTGAATACATGTATGTGTCATTAACATTTATTTCCCTCAGTTTATTAGATTTGGCAAATTTCCAAAAGCCTATGGAAAACTTGTTTGTTTTTTGGAGGGAACTGCCGTGATGTTGCTCTGGCTACAGAAACACATCATCCCTGCAGCACGCTTTTTTGATTTCTACTTTGAACCTGTAAAAGTTCAGTGACTGTGTCTCGCACGTCGTGGCACTATTGTGCTGATAAAATCGGTGTGCAGGCAAACACATATAAAAGGACTAACAAAAGTGCTAAAGTAACTCTTTTGTTCCCTGCCATTCTGCCAATACGTCACTCATACAAACAGACTCAAAAGGTGAAAAATACATCACACTCTCATGACTAGTAAATCCTATATCTTTATAAATTATACATAGATACTTCCTACAAAGGAGTTACAAATACATTAAAATGACTCTTGCCCCCCTTCTTCCAGCCAGTTTCGAAGCCAGCCTCATTTTGATCTTAAGCACTCACATGTGAAGGTTCAAGATGACTTCCCACTACACAACTTTACTACAACTGTACTTTACCACAATGAAACACACACTTTGAAAATAAGTCTGTAATGTAATTACAGAAGACAAGCTGAAAAGGCAATTTTAATGGAATTACTCACAGTGCTATCACACCCTGGAGAGATGGCCCATGACCCAGCCATGGTGATGCTCAGGTCAGAGTAATCTACAAGAATGAAAATCACATTTATCCTGTTATTACAAACATTTAAAAAATAAATGGCAGCAAGCATAAACTCAATTTTTCCTTTTTTTTTAAATCATGCAAGCAAACCAAAATAGATCCTTAAAAATGTCTCACTGTTGGAATCACTCAGGGGAAACCATGTGTTTTATTGGAGGTCAACTCTTAGCTGTACTGACCCAAGAGACTATAAAAAGATTCCTACATAAACGTATACTAGACAACTTTGAGACATTAACAGGATTTAGTCTTTCTGGGATTCACTTGTGATTAAACAGTACTTGAGATGAGCTATGAAATTCTCTGTCACTGACTGAGTTTAACATTCTTGTATTTAAGGTTATGTGTAAAGACATAAATTATAAAACTATGATATTCAGATGGTCAGATGGCTACTAAGGCAGCCAACAGCTCCACTCAGGCAGAGAGGCAACCACAGTTTCACATGTGGCTTCCTACTGTTGACACTTGAGCAGAAATCTGCAATGCACATGGCTACAGTACTTTGACACAACTGGGTAAGTTATGGTTTCTACACTAAGTGAGAGATGACAACCCAAGATTTACTGAGATAATCTTTACTATGTCTTGCAAGAGTTCTGTTTATTTCAAAGTTTAATATCAATTCTTGAGTTTTTTAAAGAAAGACTAAAAGGTTGAAGAAACCCCACCCCCAGCAGCCTACCTTTGAAATATAGTGCTGTTATGAGTTCAGACGTTGCCAGATCTACCACATACAGACCATCAGAGCTTCCAATACAAAACCAGCTGTTGTCACTGCAGGGGCCCACACAGAAACATATGGAAAAGTAATTTTAAGGGCTTTCCCGCAAAAGAAACTTTCATTTGGGCTCAAATGATATAAAAGATAAACATACTGATGTGATGAAGTGGCAAGCCATGTACACATAAGACTATAGACTTTGATTCAAGTTACTTCTGACTTCATGTAGTCTAAACTAGATACATCCAGAAAGATGGAAAATAATGCCACAGAGAAGAAAGGAGCTGTGCTCTTTTATCCACTTCCTGCTCTGGGCTGCATGCTGAGGTTTTGAGTTTGTGGAGAATTTATGTTAGGAAGGTTTTACATTTTTGTGCATCATTATTTTCACACTGAACATGTGCTACTATGCGGAATCTTGATGGAGCAAAGCCTGTGGGCTAGTTCAGTTTGGCAGATCGAGCTGCGCTGCGTAAAACACATATAGCATGCTTTACTTTCCTAAAGTCATACACCAAACATACTCCTAATTCAGTGATCTATTTAAGCTGCGCAATTTTCACAAATGCTGCTCTGTATCACTGTTTCAACACCTACACCAGAACATCCACATGACGTCTCCAGGGAGAGATTTATTTATCTGTACTCAATTTTATATGAAACATATTTGCAGGGATTGATGAGCTCGAAGCCCAGATGCCAAACTCTATTGTGCCAAACAGTATTGCTGTAATAAAGCAATCATTTTATATGTGAGCTGTCTGACTGACGTGATCTTTGCATTGATCAAATTGTCCCAAAGGTATACATTTTTGTTTGCGGAAAAAATTGAATGTGTTAATGCTAACATGCGGGCCAATCATCTGCAGTGTGAAGTAAGTCACTGCTGAGATCACGTGCTTTCCTTACAGCAATTACAAATCATGCAAAAAAAAAAAGTTATGTCTAGAAACCTTTGAAGCAACTGCCTACTGTCACAGCATCAAATATTTCAAAAGTCTGGAACTTTATGCTCAGAGACAGCAGTTTCCCGCCATGTGTGAAGTGTGTGAACATGTGAGGCAATTAGTCCACAAGGATGTGGCATGTCGTTAAGGACTTTTTTCCAGGGGTTTGTGACACTGTGCTAATGGCACAAATATGCAGCCATTTTTTTTTAAATGGGACAAATGTGTTTGAAGTCGTTTTGTAATATTTTCCTGGATGGACATACAATTTGTACTTTGTGGAATAATGAACAAAATGGAGCCCTTGAGAATACTTATAGCTGACAGTAATCAGTTCATGCTTTATTAAGATTCCCTGTCAAAAATGAAGAAAAATAGATCCTTTGTGTGCTAAAGTCAAACAATATGGTCCACTGAGTGGGAGGGAGGGAGTAAATGAAAATCTTGAATTGTTTTATTTCTTGTGACTGATAAATGAAATGAACTACATCTGCCCCTATATGCACTAATCCATCCATCTTGTATGAGTTTATGCACTTCTACCAGTTTAAAGGAGGTTGTGCTAAGGGCCAAGACAACATTAAAAAATGTCAGATTACACCTGCAACTGTTCCAGGTAAGCTGTGTTTACTTACTTTTTTTGGTCAGTATCGGTATGTGAAAGAGAACTACATAAAGCCATTTTTAGAACAGGTTTTGAAGTCTCCACTTTATCAGCAGACAATTGGTCAACACACCCTGGAAGAAAATGTCCAAAAGTAGCAACAAATTAACTGAGTGAACTTTTCCAGGCAGTTTAGAGAACTATCTGCTTTATGTAGCATCACCTGCTTGATGGCTTTCTTGGTGCATTTGATGTCTTTTTTCCATCTTCTGAAGATCCATTTTGGTCACTAAGTGACACTTGTAGTCATCATTGAGAGCAAAACACCACACCTAAAACAGAGAGTTGTCTTACAGCTTGTGGAGTTTCAGTGTCTCAGTCTTTTGAGCTTGTCAGTGCTGCGTCCCTCAGTCACCAACCTGTCCATCAGTTGAACCGGTGATAAGGTGCCTGTCCTTTTCCAAGAAGAACGCACTGAGCAGTGGAAAGGCTAAAAGATCGAGGAATTTAATATTTTCAATCATTTTCAAGGCCCTAGATCTTCTAAAAGTGTTGCTGTATAAAACATATCACTTGAAAATTTTCATTACTTTACATACTTGTATTTAAGCCTTACCAGTGCTTCAAATGTTATACAAATAAAACCTTTATTCAAATAATCAGAAATAATTTACTATATATACAAATGCAGTGCCTTCTGTTGCAGGAACCCTGGGTACAGGAGGGCGAAAACCCTAAAAAGGGATACAATCCTTAACCAGCAACCTAACCTGAGTGCTTACGAAGTCCAGTCTAAAGCTTACTGCAAACAAGGAAATTCATTTGCTTCAACAACATGATTTAAAATAGTCATATCATACCTGAAAGCACAAATGACTGGAAGAAAACAGATTCAGTTTTTATATCCCACACCTGACAAAACAAAAGGAAAATACTAAAAACTCAAGTAAAGTGTGTCCAATTTGTTTTTGTAAACCATTACACATCACTGTTGCTAAATAAAAAGTGCAAAACTTAAAGTAATACCCTAAAGGTGCGGTCCTCTGATGTGGTAACGAGAACATCGTTATTCCAGGGACAGAACTCTGCTGATGTTACAGGCCCCAGGTGTCCTGTCAAGGCACAGATCGTTTCTTGTTTCTGATATGGAAAACAGTAAGAAAAAGTGGTGATTACTGATGCCTTCTACACTGTCACAAACAATATTGCATGCCTTCCATATGAGATGTATTGCAGTAAACATAAAGAAAAATAAACAGAGCAAAGTTTTGTAGTCTGCATTAGCAGCACAGGTGCTTTTATGCTCACAGAAGAAGACGTGCAGCGCGATCATCCTGTACCTTTGAGCTGAGAACACGTACAGTTGCTTCTGTGCATGCAGCCACTCGTTCATCAGAGAAACAGAATGAAAGATGAACAACTTCCCCCAGCAAAGTCCCGATAACTGTTCCAGCTGCAACTTCACCTGCAAACAAAAAAATGTGCCTGTTTCTATTCAGTTAGCTCAGGAAAATGATTGTACTCACTATACAACGTGATATAAAGTGTGCCATTAATTTGCTGCATAATATTGCTAAACAGGGCATTTTAATGGCAAATTAATAATTTAGGGTTGAACAGAACTATTATTTTACCCTCCTGTGTTCTCTTCTGGCACATTTCAATATCCCAGACAATGATGTAATCAGCAGAGGCGGAGCAGAGGATAACAGGCCTGCTTCTTTTTCCAAAAGTCATAGCACTGATGTCACCATGGTGTCCAGTGAGCAGGAGTGGCTGTGAAAAAAACATACTTTATTAGGGCTCGCAATATATTTATGCTGCTTGAGTCTAAAACCAGCAGGTCCATGACGTACTAGCTCATCTTTCTCACAATCCATCACAACTCGTAGGTTATACTGCCTGTAAAACGACTAATGTGACCTTGATCTTGAGCACAATTTTGGATAAAGAGCCATACAGAAGATCAGTGTGTGCAAGTTTCACTAATGTCTGACAATCATGGGCAGATGGATGGCACACGTTTCATCACGGCATACGCTAATCTGTCCTTCACTCGATAAGCTTAAAGTATTTTCAGGCCATGCATGATTTTGATTCCAACTAAATGCAGCACTGTAATTGACAGTTTTTAAATATGGGATGGGATGGGATGGGATGGGACAGGACGGACGGACGGATGGATGGATGGATGTTTTTATATGGAGGCCTGATGCCCCAGGGTGAGTAAAAAGGTAAGCAGGGTAAGTTCATTGGCCAGCTGTTGGCCTATTTGGGCTAGTGACAGTGACATAGGTGAACTTCACTTATGAAGCAAGCTGGCTGAAATCTTTACATTAAAATGACAATAAAGCCCTTCATCTAAGAAGAAAAGCAAGCTGTCCATTGGTAGCTTGTTTTTACGCAGTGACAGCTGAGGCTAAAGTTGTCTGCATGCTGATGAACTGTTTGTTTAGTTTGCCATGATCTTGTAAGTCTAATATTTCAAATTGGCAGTTACTGTAAACTTTGCTTCATCATGATAGCAGCCATCCACCTCTCTTTCTAGCAGCATGCAGGAGTGTCTAAATGGGGCACACAATTATTGTAAACCTTTAAGTTATGAATTATTTTGCAGATTTAGATTATTAATACTAAATAAAACAATACTAACAATAATAAATATGCTATATTGCTATGGATTAAACTATGAGAATATAGTTACATTTTCTTTTTCTTTTTTTCTGGGCCAAATATTAAAATATTTACTATGCTTTAAACCTTGCTGTAGCCAGAGAGTGCAGACCATCGTGCACACATCGCTGCTTGCTACTTAACGACACAAACCACAACTAACAAACCTTCTGCTGTCCGTCCTTTGTGCTGTAAACGAGCACTTCCTTGCCGTGCTGTGGTATGCTACAATAAGAGTAACAGCATGCGAGCTGCCTGTGCGACAGGAGTCTGTCACAAGTCACACTGAGCTTTTCAGTGAGCATCTTTGCCATCTGTCACAGGCTGACACTGCGATGCCGACTGTGTTGCGAAGGCGACGCTAATTAACTCCTGGTAAAAGTAGCTGGGCAGTCATTATTAACTATATATATATATCCTCATACAGTTAAACGTTACAGGCCGTGTGCTGTTTAGTTGCTTTAGTAAACGTGGATCGTTGCTATGACACCGCACCAATTTCCGCTATGACAGATCGTCTACGCAAGCAACGCTTCACTCACGAGTCATAAAACCAATCTCAGTAAACATGCATTTTCTCCTGGATTTGTTCCGTCACATTGTTTACTGTGTCACTAATGTTTTCACACGATATTTCTAGCAGTAAAGCTGTATGCTCAGTCTCGTTTATGTGGACTGTGCGTTCAACCTCAGTAGTATTTGGAATCACGGTCGGAGAGGAGCTTTTGTAATTTAAGATCTATACGTGCACTTGTCAATGTGACCGCACGATGGCAGTCTCTGTTAAACTGTGTGCAGCAGTTTTTGTTTGTTTTGGTCGGTATACGGTGGTAATCGTTATGACTTTTATGCAGTTTAATGAGACCAAGAAAATGTTCTTTGCAAAGCTTTTTTGTATAAACAATATACAAACAAAGATAAACAATTGTGTGATTAGAGTAATGATAAAACATAAAATAATGGATTTACTTAAATGGATATAAAAATCGCTTGGGTGGGAGTAGTGATCAGTGATCAGTGATTACTACACATAATGTTCATATATATATATGTGTGTGTGTGTGTGTGTGTATACTCAATTAAAATTTTTAATCGCGTTAATTACAGGATCTTTAATTAATTAATCGCAATTCAATCGCAAACAAATTATCAATTAAAAAATTCTTTTGCTACTAAAATTTTGAACGAATAGACGCATATGCTTAACAAAAAACCTATTTATTATTTACTTTTTGAAATGTTTTTTTTTAATTGTTATTAAACCAATAGATAGGGTAAAGTGCTATTATATTCAGATTTCAAGTATTTCAGGAACCCCTGATTGTTTAACTTATTTGAAAAATTAAAAAATAAATTTAAACAGCATACTAGACAATAATGATAACACTATTATATTATATTTATTTTGGACATTAACCCCATGTCTTTGAACATGTGGGAGG
>VUQK01035036.1:8985-34632 GCA_015106715.1 Bujurquina vittata | reverse complement strand
GGGGGGGGGGGAAGTTGGAGGTGGGGTTGAACAGACAGGGCCAATCAAAACAAAGAGATACCAGCTCTCTTTCTTTTGATTAGTACTGTAACAATCGTTGTTTCTAAAGTAAGAAAGCTTGTAAAGTCAGCAGCTGGTGTGGGAAATGCTGGGAACCTGTGTGCAATGATCACAGCCAGAAATGGGCAGCTTGTCACAACTGCATCATACAGTGAGAAGACAAGACAGGAAAAGAGAGAGGAACTGTGTGGACACACACACACACACACACACACACACAAACACACACGCACACAATGGATGTGGACATTGTTCTATTACTTTTGTGTATTTTTTTTTCCTTTTCCAATTTTTAGAATTTTGTTAAACAACAAACAATATTTCAAACACAAACTCATTCATGTGTGGACCTAAATATAATACAAAATATAATACAAGTGATTATTCTTAACCAAAATGACAAAAGTGGCATAAAAACACGTTCATTTTTGACCCGCCTTTGGAAGAGTGCAGGGAGCAGTCACTCGTGCATCTAAGGGTTAAACAAATGATGGACTGGGGCCTTTACCTTGACTGAGGCATACAATGCTCCAAGTTTGTCACGTTGTGCACGTACTACATAGCAAATGATTGCAAGTTGATTCTCAATAAAAATCAACAGTCTTCCTCTGTATTATTGACAAAATGCAAACTCACTGCAGAATGCGTGTTGCACGGCATGTTTGAGGTTTCTGTTCTCTTTGCCCTCAGAGTCAAGAGATAACGCGGGTCATTAAAAACAAAACTGTTTAAATCAGTGAGTCAAAAGCTGGCATGAAGATAAGATTATCAAAATAACATTTGTAGGTCAAACATTATGCAGCTAAACTGATTATTAAAATTATAATTTGTTTTCTGTTTAAACATACAGTATGGCTTCCAGCCAATATATTCTGCAAAATCAGTAACATTTTGCCCGTAGGCTCCATGCTTCAGCACTTTCAGTTTGTAAAACAATGTCAAGTCTCACTTTAATTTGAGTATTTTACCTTGTAAGAACTGCTTAGGAGGAATTTAAACACAGTGCTGTGATTGCAAGAGTACAGAATGTTACTTGCTCAGATTTGTGCCATCTTAACTAATGCACAGGTTTTATATGTGTACCTGACAGCTCCTAAGACTTATATAAATACTGTTCTGGCTGAGTAGGCCACCTGTGCCCATTCAGCTGAGCCAGATTTCTAATTAATGAGGACCAGACTAAAGGCTGATAGACTCTACAGTGAGAAAGACAGCTGCAGAGAAGGTTAAGTATTCACGTGTGTGGCCTGTGAAAGCCTAAAATACCTTTTTGTTTAGTTTTTTCTTATATGGCTGTATTTCTGCGTGGATGTTTTTCTACCTCTTAAATCTGAGGATTGTAATACCCATGCTCATTGAAACGTTGTGTAGTGCAGGTATCTGGTACATTTGTGACGTTCCTGTTGATGACTCTGAACTTGACTGAGCTCAGATCGTCGGCCTTCATTCCTGTTGACATTCCTGAACAAACAAAAGATGTGGGATGACAAGGGTTATCTTTGCCTTTGTGGGACACTCATAGGCCCACAAGTTCATGTTTCTGAGGCTACGTTGTGTGCATCTAGGAAACTTTTTTAAACCCTCATCCAGCTGACTGAAATCTGTGCAGACCCCAGAAATATATATTTTTTGTCAGATCTCACAGGTGGGTTTTTTTCTATTATTGCATTTTTTGTCAGTTTGTTCCTAATGGTGTGACATTATTGTTTTCTATTTCTGCTTTTTTTTTTCCAAATACAATTTTTTCAGCTCCCAAGGGACCCAAGCACCCAATTCTATCTATGCAGTTTTAATAAATGGAATTTTTTATTCAGTTAATTTTTGCCATATTTTCTTAAAAAGAAGCCCTCTGAGAGCACACACCTCCACCAAGGAAGTCCACTCTCTGGGCTGTATTAACCTTTAAGAGGACAGTGTTGTATCTTGTATATGTAATTTTTTTAAAATTTATTCTTTTTAAATATACTTGAAGAAGTTTGTAGTGCAGTAAAAATCAAATAAGGGCCACATGACGGATGTTTACTTTGATTACACAAACATTACATAGGAGCAGGTATTGATAATAGGCACTGATTTGTAAATAACTGGACATGAATAACTTGAGCTTATTACATAATATTATGCTGCAGTATATTTCTAACTCGACAGCTCATTCTCTGTCAGATAAGGCAGATGTGAAATATAGAAGTGAGGTCAGAGGTCAAAGATGACGTGATATTTGGACGCCAACTACGGTATGTGATATTTTGCATCCCCATATACCAGCATCATTTCCTAAATGTTGTAAATACAAACAAAGGCAGCAGAAGTTTTAAAAATCTCTATATAGCATTATTGTCACTTTGACCTTCCGATCAATTTATTGACCTTCAAGGAGAGGTCAGAAGTCAAATGTGAGATGATATTTTAGATCTTTATACAGTACTCTGTTGACAATGCACACCACATTTGTAAGAATCATTAGTTTATAAGTTATAAGGCTTTTTGTCAGTTTTTGACAAATAAAGTTGACTTTGGTTATTGTAAGCCAGATTTTAAACGATTGTTAGTATGACCCCACTCTGCACCTCTACAGAGTTTTATCGGAATTCGTGCAAAACATTTGAGCTAATGTGTTTACAGACAGAATGACATGCAAACACCAAAAGCATACACCTTGGCACAGGTAATTGACGTAACAACCAGTACTGTTGCCAATTAGGTTAATTGGCAACAGGTCAAAAACTTGACTGTTTATGCTGTAATCAGCATCTTAGAGAGGCAGAGTTTCTCAGAACTAAAGGTGGATGTTCACCAATCTGCAAAGAACACTATCTGAAATTTGTGGAACAATTTCAGAATAATGCTTCTCAACACAAAATTCCAAAGACTTTGAATATCTCTACAATACATAATATCAAATATTCTGGAAAAATCTCTGCACAAGGCACAAGGCCAAAAATCAGTATTAGTTGTCTGTGATCTCTAGGCCTTCGTCTGGCACTGCATTAAAAACAGGCACAATTGTGTCATGGAAATCACTGCGTGTGAACGGTTCACTGTGCCATCACCAAATGCAGATTAAAGCTCTATTTTAGCAAGACAGTGCTGCAGCATAGTTGATTGAAAACATCTGAAACATGAAAAATATGACAACGTAGACCCAGGACTGTTGAGTAGCTAGAAGCCTATATAGACAAAAATGGGACAACGTTCCTCTCCCAAAAGTCCAGCAGCTGGTCTCCTCAGTTCCCAGAAGATGGGTTGCTACACAGCGGTAAACATGGCTCTGTCCCAACTTCTTTGTGACATGTTGCTGCCATGAAATTCAGAGTCTTGTTTTTTTTCTCAAAATGTTACAGTTTCTCATTTTAAACATTTGATATTTTCTATGAATAACTATGAATAACTCCTCACTTTTGGGAAATGGGGTCATGCTTGGCAGTCTGGCTCTGTTCTGGGCCTTTGATGAGACAAGAGCAGCAAGAAATCAGCACAGAACAGGGCGGGTGAGCACAGCGACAGATATGACAGTGAAGAAGTCAGAACAGCAGGAAAGGTGCTAAGCTAGAAGTGGGTTGCAAAGTGGCTTGCAGTGCTCAGAAATTTGCGAGATGGATGTACAGAAGGGCAATCAGCTGATGTGGACGGCGATCAGCTGATCTTGTCAGCACTGAGGCTGAACGTGAATTTGACTTGACTTGTTGATGCAATGAAAAAATGTTCAGTCAAGTTTCTCCCTCATTGTTAGCATTCCTTTTTAAGCTCACAGAGTGAATTTTACACCTGTACTTTTCAGCACTGAATACCTAGATTCAGAAATGCAGTTTGGTAAAACCATCTAAAAATTACTTTAATAAAGTACAGCAAAGAGTTCATGGACAAAAACACAAAGATTATTTATGGAAACCTTTAAAATTTCACACGAATCATTTGAAAGAAAAGCTCCTGTAGTAGAAAAAACAAAACAAAAACTGGGTTTCTGTCACGGTCAGGGGAATGTGTGTGGCGACGGGTGGACCCAAACACAGGACGCGGGAGACAGAACTTAACTCAAAACAGCTTTATTTGCTGAAGGCCCGAAAAAATACAAAACACACAGCTCGAAATCTCAACCAAGGCTGTAACACACAACACAAGTCTGGGAGAACTAAGGAAAAACTAAACTGGGTAACACACAGCAGGAGAGGGAAACACTGACGACGACGCAACAAAGAACAGACGCAGACTGAGCACTTAAATACACCGGGAATGACGAGGGAAAACAAGAAACAGCTGGGGAGAACAGGTGGACCAAATCATACTACTGAAACACAGGAAGCAAAACGAGACACAAAGCACAAGGAGCACAAGACTGAAAAACTAAACGCACGCATATGCAAACTTAACTCAAAAAACCAAACTGGATCATAACGGTAATCTAAATACATCACAGAGCACAGGAACGTCAAACCATACATAAGACCAGGGACTAAGACATGACAGCAAAAGGAAACATTTGAACACAGATCATGAGGGAAACAGGAAACAAAAACAAACTACAATCCTAATACACAAAACACAAAAATACAGCGCCCTGGGCCACCGGCCCAGGATCACGACAGTTACTCACATTTCATAAATTAAAGTTTGATCATTATTCATCATTAATCAATCATACAAACACCATAATGCACAATTTAAAAAGTATGCTACCTAATGTAATAAGATTAATATTATCTTTCCTTTTTATCTGTTGAACCAAGATTACAACGACCACTTTGGCCGCATTTAATGACTTCATCTCCCACGAGCTTTGCTATATCTTTTGTTTGTACATTTCATACAATATTTGCAAATAATAAGAAACGTAGAGCAAGCTAGGGCTATTTATTTTACTGTTTATTACACAGGCTGAGGACAACTCGCTTCTCTGTTAATGTTCACCTTAAACATTGTACAACACTTGGTCCAAGGATTGTGAAATGCTACAGTCAGCAGTTTTTGTTTAATTTTGTGGGGGTAATGGGTAAGTAACCTCTCAGTTAGTTGGACCCTGTCTAGTCCGCAGATCCAGCTCAAGCAGACTTCTGGAATATTCTGGAAATGCATTTGTTGTGTATGAAAAGTAAAATGGTTCATTATCTGCAGATTATAATAAAATTTAAAAAGAAAATGCACATAAACAAATAGTGATGTTTTTCAAAAACTTGCTATACAATATTAAAAAGTAAAATCGTTACAGCACCTCAGTAAACTGCAGGATCTTTGTCACATCAAATGAACTAAAAAAAACATCAGTGAGACGTTCTTGGGATAAATCCAACTACACGAAGCAAAAGAGAGCAAATAAAAACAGCAATCTTACATAAATATTACATTAGGTGTGCATTAGTGTGGATTATAGCGCTGTGGAAGATTCATAGTTGTTACATTAAGTTCTGCTCTATGTTCACTACTGTAGCATGATGACTGCATTAGACTCTGGTGTCATTTGAAGTACATATGATAAATATCTATTGATTAGACTTCTGAAAAAAGGGAACCCATTGAATTCTATGAATCTCTGCTGCACCAGGATTTACTTTGATAGTAGGTGGTCTGAACGGTGACATGTCTGGGGTGGAGGCCTGTGGGGGCACACCTCTGAGGCATATCAAATATTGTGGGCGTCTTTGATAAAACTACTGCTTTTGCACCTTGTCCCCTCCTTTTCTGGTACCCAACATGATGTGACCTTTGTAAACTGGACTACAGTATAAAAGGATGCAGCTGCAGTAGCCAGAGTACCTTTGGCCCAGCTCGCCAGGCCTCTCCGGTCTCAGAGGAACCCTCAGAATGAAGCTTTCCTGCATCCTTCTTCTCTCTCTGGCCCTGGGATGGGCTCATTCGTAAGTAGTCTTGCGTTACTAATGAAGGGACAAAACCCAGGCAGTTTAAATGCTTTTTGATGTGTTTTTACTTCCTTCCATGCAGGTGCAAGTTTAACTTATCTTAAATAAATCAAAACTAGTTTGTCTTATGGAATGCATGACAATGGGCATCATGTTATGTCACTGGTGCTTGTGATTGCAGTCTAAAGTGAATATCTGAAAAGTTTGTATCTTACTATTTTTTTTTGTAGTAACTGAACACATGAGTACAGAACTCAAGCAAGGCTTTAATTGTGCTAAAGTCAGTTTTCACACCTCACTGAGGGCTGCAGAATTAAATAAGGAAAAAAGATAATAAAAATATTGTCACATACTTTGTAAATTGGTTAATAGTAATAATTAATTCAGTAGGCTAAATCAATATGATTTGTTTTAAACCCATATAATATCACTTTTTTTGGACATAGTGCAACTTGTGGGTTCATACAGTAAAGCCTGAGTTGAGAGATGAAGATTCAAAAACTGATGTCATACACGTTACTTTTTTTTTTGTAAATAATTTGTAAAACTAAAAGCCTGCGATTGAGTTTAAAGTGAAATGGTCTGCGGTAATAACCTGCTGTTTTTTCCACCAGGCAAGGACATGGACATGGAGGACTTCCACCACATGTACACGGACATGCCCCACGTGAGTTGAAAGATATATTTTTATCACGAGACATCACAAGTGCCATCACATTATGTGTTATGAACTTTCTTTTCACGTTTACCTTATATTCTGCAGATGGCCTTGACCGCTGTAAGGGGCTTGAGATGGATGCTGTTGCTGTGAATGAGGAAGGAATTCCATACTTTTTCAAGGGTAAGTCCCTTGGGCAGATTATCTATTTTGACTCTGCATATGGCGAATGTCCTCAAATTTTATCATGCTTTTATCAATGTGTTTGTTGATCAAAGAGCTCTAAATGAATAACCATTGTTTTTATTAAAATCATACTAGTTCTACTTCCTAAGAATAGAGCATTCACAGCTTGCACAAAAAGTGTGAATTCATCTATTTAAAGACTCTTTCCTGTACTGTTTCCTACCAGGTGACCATTTATTCAAGGGCTTCCATGGCCATGCCGAGCTCTCCAATGAGTCTTTTGCGGAGTTGGACGACCATCATCACCTGGGCCATGTGGATGCTGCTTTCCGCATGCACTTTGAAGACAGCCCCAACGAGCACGACCGCATGTTCTTCTTCTTGGTATGGTCTAGCAAAGTTTGACTGTGTTATTGATCAGAAGAGAGTTTGGCAACAGGCAAACTATTGAAAAAACAAAACAAAGCAGTCTAAATAAAACAGGAGAGATTACAACACAAAGCAAGATGGTTTGCAAAACTAAACCTGGAAGGGAGACAACAGCTGTCACTGCAGAAAGCCTGCAGGGACTAAAAGACAGTTAGGGTGCAAAGGAGGGATTTGCAGGTTCTGAAAAGGCAACAAAGACAATAAAGGCAGGACAAAAAAAAAATGAAAACTGCTGTTAGTATGAAGCCTTTGATAAATAAATTTGATGAATAAATTGTCTCCCTTTCTACTTACAGATACAAACTGAAAAAGTGTCATCATAGATTATTTGATTTAACTGTAAAAGGTTTACAGCTTGTTATTTAAGTCTGATACTTTTGGACATTTACTGCAGGACCACAAGGTGTTCAGCTATTACAAGCACAAGCTGGAGGTTGGCTTCCCCAAGGACATCTCTGAAGTCTTCCCTGGAATCCCTGACCACCTGGATGCTGCTGTGGAATGCCCCAAGCCAGAGTGCGATGAAGATTCCGTCATCTTCTTCAAAGGTAAATGCAATTTCTTGCTGAACTCAATGTGAGAAAGCGGCAGTTATCATTCCTATGATATTGAGAGCATTTCTCACTATCTACTAAAGAAAAGCTGTCTGAAGAATAATTTCAAAGCTTCAATCCATGTGTCTATTTTCTTCCTGAAGGGGACGACATCTACCACTACAATGTCAGAACCAAGGCTGTAGACGAGAAAGAGTTCAAGTCCATGCCAAACTGCACATCTGCTTTCCGCTTTATGGAGCACTACTACTGCTTCCACGGACACATGTTCTCCAAATTCGATCCAAAGACTGGCGAGGTGCATGGCAGATACCCCAAAGAGGCACGCGACTACTTCATGAGGTGCTCCAAGTTCAGTAAGTGAAAAAATCAATCTAAGTAATGTGATCGGATGTTATCACCATGAACACTGAAATGTGTATAGTTAGAAACCATTATCAAAGGTTTCTTTTGCCTAAAACCTGGAATGCATTATCAACACCAATTCCCATGGATTTTTCTTCAAATCCGGCAGATTTAAATGCAGTTTTTGAGGTGGCTCTGTGCTGACATTGTTCCAGATTTGTAATTTGTCTAGAACAAATTTATGTTTCATATTTTTCACAAAAAAAAGCATACATACATTTATTTGCATCATCTTTTTTTTCTTTTACCTCAGGTGATGACGGTGACCATCTGGAAAGAGAGCGATGCAGCCGTGTTCACCTGGATGCCATCACTTCAGACGACGCTGGAAACATATATGCCTTTAGAGGTGAGATTTGACATCAGAACAATTCTGAGTGAGTGATGTATAAAGTTTTGTGTAGTTCCAGCATCTAAATCAGTGTACAGTAGTGATGGTAGGGGTTTTGGTCAGGGCTAAGTTTGCCATAGTTCTTGTGTTCATGGTTAGGTCAATCCCATATTTTGCAGGCCACCACTTCATCCGTAAATTTGAAAACGACACACTGGTCAGTGACACCATCGAGAATGATTTCAAGGAGCTACACAGTGAGGTGGACGCTGTTTTCTCTTATGAGGATCATCTTTACATGATCAAGGTAAACTACAGAAGCAAGCACAAAGACACACATTTCTGATCCTGTCCTTACCTCCCTGAGGCGGAAACGCCACCATGTTTATCTGTTTTTTTTTTCTCCTCAGGATGACCATTTGTTTCTCTACAGAGTTGGTGAGCCCCACACCCACCTGGATGGTTACCCCAAGCCTGTGAAAGAGGAGCTGGGCATTGAGGGCCCCATTGATGCCGCATTCGTCTGCGAGGATCATCACATTGCTCACATCATCAAAGGTACAAACACAGGCGAAAATGCAGGAAACAGGTGGTGATGAGCCCTGAGTTACCAGTAGGATTGCTTTGAAAATGTCTGTGTTGTTAGAGTTAGACCATACGTGCAGGTACATAGTCTAGTAGTTATTTGTACTCCTGAGATTACTTTTCAACTAAATCCAACCACTAAAACCAGCCTCAGCGAATCACCAGATTACCACTTACTTAAAAATGAATATATTTAGTAGGAACCAGGACAGACTTTTAGATAGATGTGTTACCTACATCTTTCTGTCTTTTTTCCATCAGGTAATCACATCTATGATGTGGAGTTGAAAGCCAGCCCTCGTACTGCAGGCAACAAGCGTCCAATTGCACTCTTCAAGAAGGTTGATGCTGCCATGTGCGGTCCTGGAGGAGTTAAAGTGTTTGTGGGAAATCACTTCTACCACTTTGCTAGCACCATGTTGTTTGTTGCTGGTAGGGCCCTGCCTGAGCAGCACAAAGTGTCTCTGGAGCTGTTTGGCTGTGATCACTAAGATGCTTGCACAACAGGACTGACTGGTTTTTGTAGAACTGCACGTACAACACAGTGAAATATGGAAAAACAAAAGCACCAACAACTTCAAGCAGGAGGCGCTGCACAGTTCACCAACATTTTGACTACAGATGCAGTATTTCATACCAATTGTTTTCCTCCTGTGTTTTACCTCAAAATAACCTTCTTTATCCCATTTAGAAGGTTATTACTTTTCATACTAAAGCTCTGTGATCCTCCTTGCAAAGTGTGCTACCAAGAAGGTGGATGGCGATTTGTTTTGTAGTGTTGTCAATAAAGCTAAGTGGAAACAATCAAGAAGGCGCACTGAGCTGATTTATTTCTGTGATTCTGTGAATAATCTTCTTGGAAACTTCTCATGACTCTACACTTCCCCAAAACAGTTCATTTTCTGAATATCCATCAGAGAAAATACTTTCTGAACTGTACACACAAACTACACAAATTCCAAAAATATGAGTAGACTGTCACTAGCGTATGAGGTCACCTAGCCACTGACATTAAAAATGCATACATGCTGTTTATAAACCTAGACAGGGTCCTATATTTGAACATAAAAAGTTGGCAAATGCAAAATATAAATATGCTATGCGATTCATTAGAAAGAATGAGCAAACACTGAGGACTGATTCTTTGGCTAAAAAACTGGTAGATTTGGAAAGAGGTAAAAGCTATTAATAATAGTAAACCTTTTCTCCCTTGCACAGCAGATGGTGTCTCTGGGGCTAATCTGATTGCAGATCATTGGCAAAAGCTCTATAACAAGCTATTTGCTTGTGTTCAGAGTGAACCCTACCAGGTTGATAATGTTAATTTTGTAGAAATTATCAGAACTCACGAGGTTTAACAAACAATTAACAAACTACCTTTAAATAAATCTACAGCAATGGATTTTATTTCTGCTGAACATCTCAAATTTGCAAGTTCAAGGTTAGCTCCTCTTCTTGCCTTGTGCTTCACTGGTTTTATTGTGCATGGCTTTATTCCTGACTCCTTGATGAAGGTGCTTCTGTCTCCTGTGATCAAAGACACAGCAGGAAAAGTTGGCAGCTCTGATAATTATAGACCCATTGCCCTTGCGAGTACACTGTCTAAAATCTTTTGAACTAATTCTCTTACCAAGGTTTGAAAAAATAGTAATGCCTAGAGACAAACAATTTGGGTTTAAGTCTAAACATGGCACTGATCTGTGCATATATGGTCTGAAGGAAATAGTGAATAATTAGAATAGCAAGAACTCTACAATCTTTCTGTGTTTCTTAGATGCAACAAAGACCTTTGACCGAGTAAACCACAGAAAACTATTTCTAAAATTGAGTCAAGCTGGTGTGCCTAAATATATGGCAAGATGTCTGTCTTATTGGTATGCCAATCAAACCATGCAGGTTAAGTGGGACGACTGTGTGTGTCTGACCCCCCCGGGTCAGTAATGGAGTCAGACAAGGAGGCATCATATCCCCTGCATTGTTCAATTTTTATATGAATGACCTTTCTAAGCAGTTAAATTTGTGTAGAACTGGCTGTATAGTTGGAGGCAGAGTTTAAAACCACTTGATGTGTGCTGTCGACTTAGTGGTTTTAAGTCCAAGTCCAAATATAGGGTTTTCCCAAATTTTAAGTTGGGACTTTACTGAACCTCACAAATGAGGTAAAATATCTCGGTCATGTGCTGATAGACCGTCTATCATATGATGAGGACATCATCAGGTTCGAGTGTTATGTGCTCAAGCTAATGTTTTATCTCGGAAATATGGATATTGCTCTGATGAAGTTAAGCTGAACTTGTTCAGATATATTGTACTTCACTGTATACGACACACCTGTGGTGCCTTCAGAGATTGAAGGTGGCTTATAACGGTGCATTAAGACTTTTGTTAAAGAAGCCCAGATGGAGCAGTGCCAGTGAACCGTTTGTGTCTTTTAATGTCAGCTCTTTGATGGCTGTTTTAAGGAATCTTATAAATTTATTTGCTGACTAAATGAGTCCAATAATAGAATTATCATGCTGTTGACTAACATTAAATATAGTGCAGTAAGATATACATCTGTGTATTGGAAACATTGGTATGACTGCCTCCTTAAAGATTAGGAGGCTTTTTATGTATTTTATTATTATTTTTTTAATGTACTCTTATTCTCTTTTTCTTATTTCTCTCTTTCTAAGAGACTCTGGCTCTTGTCCTTTGACAGCTGGGGTGGACTCAAGGATAAGAAGTTGAGAAAGAAGTCTAAATAATATCTATTTTTAGAGGTTTAGAGGCAGAGCTGTTTGCACAAGTACTGTATTTCCAGAGGAGGACACTTTCCAGCCCTTCACCAGCAGAGGGTAGAAGAGTTCCACTTCCCTGATCTGCCGCTTCATGAAGCTAGAATGAGGACGATGCTTCTGTCTTTGCTGTAACTCTTTTGTTTTGTGCAAAGAGTGAAGCTCAGATAAGTCAGAGCAGGTGTTAAGTCATCTTATTCCTGTGAGGCAAACAATGAGAATGAGATTTGAATTAGCCACAGGAAGCTTTGGCGTGGGACTGAAATGTGGAGAAAGTCAATTCCTCTTCTTGTGAACTCCTACAGACTGCAGCTGGTAAAAACGCAAAATTTGTGACAGAAAACTGATGTTTTCTACCTGGTAAATAAATTGTGAATGGTAAATTATTCAGTGTATGACTTTGCGAAAACAACATTTAAGCATTGGCACACACATACACTTTTGGTGCACGTCTCATAATAATCGTGTTAATGCTATGGCTGTACTCAATCCTGCCTTTGTCTTTGTTTTGTTTTTAGGACATTTCAGTTTTATTGATGTAGCAGCAATTCACAGCTACAGTACAGCCACCTCAGGGTCCCATTCAAGTAAAGATTGAGATATTATAATATTATAGAGCAAAGCCCTTTTTCTTTTTAAAAATTATATTCATTTTCCAAAAAAAGATCTCTTTACTTGCCTTCAAAATAAAGGCTTAGGGTCAGAGTTCAAGGCTAGGATTGGCCTTTAACTGATGACACCTTAAACCTCACAAAGTTAACAAAAAAGTATCCTGACTCAGGAACTATGGTCATCTTTTGAGATATAAAGAAAAAAAGTAATTTGTGATTATTTTGTACCAGAACAAGGCTTTAGTTAGAATTTCCGTTTAAAGGTACAACACCTAACGGTCTCATCTATTTTTATTCAGCACAACAGTGTGTTTACTTTTGGTGGCTTGTCACCAGCCTCATATCCACTTTACCCCAGCCAACCCACGGGCTGATGTGTACAGTCACATTATGACATCACCGTTCAGCATGGCAGCAGGGGTGGGCTGCAACAAGCCACAGCTCCTGTATGAGAGGTTCACTCATATAGGTAGTAATTCTTATTGTGTTAGCAAGCACTGTTAACAATTACTTCATAAAAATGAAATTAGATAGAATAGCATCAACATGACTTCACTGATTAAGTAGGAGGCAATATTTTGTGTCAAAGTCAACTCATATGCGACCCAGGAAAACTCATACTTAAACATAGCAGTTATAGGAGGGAAATAAATATATCCAGTCAAGTTTCGTCCCGTCCTTAATGACCTGTGCATCACGCAGCTCCAAACTGATGCAATGGGATGATGTCAGGTTCATGACTGTGGTTGAAGTCTCTGATAACAGCACGCTTCATCGGATCACACAATCCCTTACTTCACCCCACCGGCTGCTGTGATGACAATGGAGGGAGAAACACTGAAGCCCTTCAGCGGGCCTGATATGATGCCACAATCGACTACAGAGGCCGCCAGCCCGAGAACACGCATATATCAAATCTGTGTCTAATGAGAGGAACACTGTTTGACAGAGAAGCTGTAAGCTCAGTGGTTTCATTTACTGCCCTGTAACTGGATCAAAGTACTGCATCAAGCATTTCAAGCAGCTATCCTCAGAGGAAGAAATCAATCGTTTTAGCAAGTGAAATATGTTTTTATTTAACCTTTATTCATTTGTTTTAGTTCCACTGAGGTTACCAACCTCTTTTTCAAGAGAGACCGGACCAGGAAAGCATCATGCTGAAGTGATTGAGCCTCACAGTGGCTGCAGGAATTATGATGGGAGGAAATCAGGAAATGTTATTGTTACAGAGCAACAAAGTGTGCAAAGAAAGGAGGCTGAAGTGCATAGATCAATAAATCATCAGGATATTGTGTTTCCAGCTTCACACTCACAGTAAAGTGCTATTTTTGGCATGCATCCTTTGAAGTAGTAGTACTGTCCATAGTACTGTGAGTGAGTGAGTGAGTGAGTGAGTGAGTGAGTGAGTGAGTGAGTGTGAATGCTGTTTACTCCAACACAACATAACAATAAGGAACCAAAAGAATATCTTCCCTGGTGCCTGTCACAGAGTTATGAACACCTGTGATTACACCAGTCCTCCCTGTAATTCACTCACTACCTGGGAGTTTTGGAATCTGGATAGGTTCCATCTGACCTTAAGTCCGTAAGCAGATGCATGAATTTACTGATCGATCGATTTTACTGCTTTTTTTTCATGCATTTTCAATTCAGGATGAGAAGTAGAGCACACCCCGGTTGTCAGTCTATCATAAGATTGGTGGGGAGAGTTTATTAACAGGGCTAAAAACCCTATTTAACTTCACATACATGTCTCTGGCCTATAAGACAAAGCCAGAGGAACAGGGAGAATTGTTATTATTATTATTATTATTATTATTATTATTATTATTATTATTATTATTATTATTATTATTATTATTATTATTATTATTATTATTATTATTGTAGTAACCATTTTATGTAAAATGAAATTCATAACCTCGTCATACCTAACTTATTTTTACCCAAATAATTATCTTCCACTAAACCTAAAACAATTTTAACTTGCTCGCAGGTATCTGAAGCATTACATTTAGTCAAAGACGGTATCACAGAGTAAAACAAAGAGTACCCCCAGCATCCACTGCTGGAGTGGAAGATTGTTATCAGCTGCATCGTAGAACAATAACAGTGATGTGATACAAAAGTTTTGTAAAGATATTCATCAGTATGACAGAGTCACAAGTGATGCCTCAGAAGCTTTTACTTTGACACATCTTTGGTTGCAGAGGCTCACACATACAAATGACTCTCCATATTTCCTATTTTCTCTTCTGTAGCTGTTCGACTGTCCGGCTGTGGGAATGTGCATTATGCTTATGCATGTGTGCGTATTTGTGTGCATGTGCATGCATGTGAATAGCCTTCTTGCTGTTTCTGATGCTGCTTAATTAACTGGACTGGGAGGTTGACGGACATCTGCTCCCAGCCTGCCGTTCAGGGTAGCTTGACCCCCACAAAATGTGTGTCTGTGTGTGTCTGTGTGTGTAGAACAAGCAGGTATGGACATTGGCCAAGACTGTGCCAGATAAACGTTGGCTCTCATGACCAGATGGTGCCAGCTAGCGTCCCCTCTGTAGATTGGTGACCGCTAAAAACACTCCCTCAGATGTAACCCTGGTGCCCTGCATCAAACTGTCAGAGAGAGCAGCAAAACCAGTCTGGTAAAGACACACAGAAAGGACCAAAACACATGCACATTTACACACACTCAGATGAAATGATGCGGATAATGCTGCTGGTCACTCATTGGTCATTTAACCCCACATGTAGTCTGACAGGTATGATGCCACTAAAAAGATAGAGTAGATGTGAATGATGATCACAGGAGTGTTCTTACCTTCATTCTTGTTTGGGTTTTTGTCCTTATATTGTACAGTGAGACAGATGCTCAACCTTGGCACCAGTTACTGTTACTGGTGCTGTTTGTTCTCTGTACAATATCTTTGCCGCCGCCACACTGAATTTCCCCATCATCAGACTAATACAGGGATTTCTTATCTTATCTTATCTTATCTTATCTTATCTTATCTTATCTTATCTTATCTTATCTTATCTTATCTTATCTTATCTTATCTTATCTTATCTTATCTTATAAAAATGAGGCGCCTTCAGATGATGTTAGTCCTTTCTATGGGACATGAAAACACTGGAAGGGCTAATATGAGATGAAATAATCAAATCTTGTGTTAAATATTGGGGGGGGGGGGGCTTTAGTAATCTTTCATTCAGGTTACAAATGTTGGATACTTTTAGGATTTAAAGGCCAGATCAGTTTACATCTACACTCTTAATGAAGCTGTTAGAAACAAAAAGCTACAGCTGTGCACTGCTTTTTGAACATTCGCAAATGTAAAAAACATTTTTGAAAAGGAGGATTTAATCTTTACCACTAACGACTTTAGAATCGTATTGAGTACAGTACGGTTCAAGCTGTCAAATGTAGCATTAGAAAATGTAAGACATAAGTTATTTAATTCTGAAACAGAGTGTTACTACCTCCCTTCAACGTTTTGAACAGCTTGCTTGCTATTTTTTTTTTCTAAAACACAAAGTTCATTTTTGCTTAATGAGTAACAGGTTGGTCCTGTTACTAGTTTCTTTTCTGGAGAGCTACCCCCTATCTGTACTGTAATAACTCTGAAACTGCTCGTACTGTCTGACTAAAAGGTACCATAGAGCAAAGGCTCGCTGCTGATTTGTCAGCCTACTGGCTGCATGAGGTGATTGTTTTCCTGTTTGGACGAGTGTGAATGCTGCTGATGTTGCAGTATACAGCACCATAAAGAGCCTAATTTTGCTATGTGTTATATGTGGAAGACTGCAGTTTATTAACAAATTTATCTAGTCTTATTTTCATCTATGATTAAGCAAAATTCAACACCATGAAACACTTTATTTTTTGATTGCTTAAATATCTTGTCTAAAAATGCCTCCCTTTTCTCCTCCCTGGATCCACCTTTCTGAACCCCTTTCTACTCATTAACTTCTTCCGTCTTCATTTGCCTCTAGTTCAAACTTTTTTCACTGACTTCCTCTGTGTCTCAGTCTCTCTGCAGTTGGCAGTGTGCCTGGTCTGCTGCTGTTTTTGCTGCCTTGCTGTTTGCCCTCTCCCCCCTCTTTCCCCTCCTTCCCTAAAATTGCCACCACCTCCACATCCTACCCCATCACTTCTCTCCACTCTGCATGTCTAACCTTCCTCCCCCTTCCACCTCCTTCCCAGCGTCTTGTGGATTGGGTTGTGCAGAGCTGTCAGTCCCTGGCTGGGCCTGCCAAGCAGCACGTCCCGGTCAGAGGGGAGGCCGGGGCAAATGGTCGGGGCGTCGTTGTGGGTCCAGCCGACCTCCCTCCACTGAGCAGAAGACCCCCTCAACAGATTGAGCCTCCAGCTGGCCGGCACGGGGCCCGCCATGGCCCCATGCTGAGGGCACACATGCCACAAAGCACAAATTCCCACTTGCACACAAACATGCGCACATATACTAACATGTGCATGTATAAGACACATGCTTGCTTGAACAATGACACAACAACCCTGTCTCTCAGAAATTGTGTGTCTATACAATTAAGTGTGCTGTGAAAGAAACATAACAGGGACCTGATTATATTTCCATCAAAGTAACAAAAATTGCAGTATTAGTTATTATATTTTGTTATTATATTTTACAAGCTTCAAATACATCATAACCAAACATATTAGTTTTCATATATCATTTTCCCCCCCATCACAAGCCCCTCTCAAAATTAATATCGGCTTACAGCTTGTCATTCACTGTTTAGGGACCCACAGCTTCAGGTTTGCTCTAGAGAAAGATTGAAAAACTCCACAATTTATCTAATTTTACATAGTAAAACCGTCCTTATAACTTTATGTCCAGAGCATGATCAACCTGTCAATGGGATTTTACATCCTAAAACTAACAGAAGATCAGATTCCAGATGTAAATGCTGGTCTCTGGTTTGTGAGTTGACTGAATTCACTGAAATTAAAACAGTACCAGTCATAAATTATTATGTACCTTAAAACATGGGAAACTGTGTATCTGCATAGTAACATAATTCAGAAGAGAACGGGTTTGACAGAAATGTGCACACAAACATATAAAAACCAACCGGCAATTTTTCACTCATTAAAACAACTTTCAGGAAACCAAACAATGGTTCAGATGAATGACATTCCTTTTGGGTTTCACCTTGGGTTTCACCTGTCTGTCTGTCCATCTTTCTTTCGTGTGTGTGTGTTTTGGGGTACATTAGTTGATTTGTTAATTTGTGTAATATTTGCAAACTTTGTATATTTGAGATTTTTCAATAAAGGATCGAGTCTTTCTTTCTTTTTTACATATAGTAGGCTATAAATGCAATTCTAAACACAAAGATATGCTTGGGTGTTTGATTACAGTGCGCCTGTGTAGCTGTAAATTTAACCTTTACTGTGCATTGCCTTGTAAAGGTGATTTTGGAGTTACAAATGGAAAAGATGTTCCATTTGGACCCTTCTAATTCTTGCCTTCACGTTTTGTGCTACCTAGGAACACAATGTACTGATTTAAAATAAAAAGAAAAGAAGTAGTTCAAAACTTCTACACTGCCCTAAACCTCATGCATACAGGTTTAGATCAAAACTAGAACAACTGTAGAATAACTGAGGGGAAATAAATAAAGATCCTGGGGTCTTGATTAAGTGCCCCCCCCCCCTTTTCCCTTCCCCCCTGAAATTGCCACCCCCTCCACATCCTATCCCATCACTTCTCTCTTCTCTGCATGTCTAACCTTCGTCCTCCTTGCACCTCCAGTTCCAATGGGGGAATTACACTTTGTTTATGTTCTGCTACTGGAACATTATATTGTTAGAAACATAGTCATACCTCATTAGACATCCAGCGTATCCTACAGTTAATTCCCAGTTTGCCCTTGTGGAGTTGACTGCCTCGCTCTTCCTCTCTGTCAGCCAGCTAAAATTCTCACCCTGGCTTTATTAGCTACACTTGCAAAGGGAGGCTTCCTGCCTGCTAAGGTCCCATGGACCCCAGACACCAGTGCAGAGGCCTCCAGGGGCCAGAGGAGCCAGGCTGCACACTGTCGGTCTACAGTCTGTTCTCCAGTTGTGACAGCGAACACATCCTTATGATGACAATTAGTGGCTGTTAGAGAGCACAGATGAGCAGGGGAGGAAGGAGGGTAGTGGTGGCGGCGGTGGGGTGGGGTGGGGTGGAATAAGAGAGGGAGAGGTGTGGGGAGGGGCAGGTGGTGCAAAAAGCAGGACACAATTAACAAACATGGGAAAAATACCCACTAATGAGGACGGGCAAAGCTCAGGAGACCTGGTAAGGTGGTGGGGAGAGGGAGGGGGGAGGAATTATGACTTTAACTCTACATCAGGGGAGCAGAAGAGGTGTGTAGGTGTGTGTAACTGTGTGTGTGTTGGGGGGGGGGGTGCTTGACAGAGCAGGAGTTACTTTGTGACAACAAACATGTGACACTGAAAGACTAAGAAAGGACACACTCCTCCTAAGTATTCACATTTTCTCACAGAGCGTGTACAACTGAGATCTGAGTCCTTGCAGAGGTTCTGAATGTGTGTGTGTGTGTGTATGGACTGTCTGCACAAAGAGGAAACACAATATTAATATCAGAGTAACACATACAACATAACACACAAACAATGTTAAACCTCACTTGATACACAATTCACACACACAAAGACTTCCCACAAGCCAAATCCCAAAGATCAATACCACCCTGATGACACAGATGATGAAAGCCATCACAGACAAGTCAGACAGTGGCTCAGTAAGCCTCATTTTACACATAATGCGTCTATTTTGTTTTCACCACTTCCAAACTTAATTTGTCACCATCGACTGCGCTAACTGCATTGTCTAAGCGCATATGATTGTTTTGACTGATATCCCCTCGTCCCCTGTGAAAAAATTATTATGTGACAAGAGAAGACACTTCAGGACTTGCCTGAGAATCCCCCTATTTTTAAAATGTTTTCTTCAGAGAAATCCAAACATAGTATATATAAATTCATGGTGTAAACATTAACTGTTGAAAGATAATTTGTCATAGGCTGCATTAAATGTACCAATTTGGCCAAATCTAAATATCATTTCAATAAAACAATATTCATACCTACATTCAGCCCACTGGATGAACTTTTAAAGAATATTTCTGTCCTTTTCAACATACTTGTAAATGTGATAGTGTATATCAGAGTAGCTAAAATACTTGTGCTTACATCATTATGACATTATTTGTGTGGGTTTCCTTAGGGTACTCCGCCCCCCCATGACCCTCATCAGGACAAGTGGAAGGGAATGGATGGATTACATAATTTTGACATAAAAGTAATCTTTCACCTTGAGGTATAAAAACAGAGGAAAAGTAACAAGGGAGTTTTCCACAGTGATGTCACACACTGGTTCATGAGCTCTTGTTTTGAGGCCTTGCTTTTAGCATTATGGGTTTCATCAAGTGGGCTTTTTGGAGTCTGGATTTGGATGAGATGGTGAATTTAGAAATGCTTTCATGGGCCATATTAGTGCACTGCACAGACAAAGATACAAGCAAAGGAAACACACACCAGGCTGTACCAGGCTGTAAACATGTTTATTTCTGCTGTAAAGCTGAGTACCTGCACTTGGGGCTCTTTGACGTTTGACTCGATTTGGAGCCTCAAGTGGCCTTTGGAGGAAATGCAGATTCTGTACTCAGTTGAATACTTCAAATTTTTCTTGCTTCACTGTAAGTCCAACAGCCCTGGTTAACACCTCAAGTGTGCTTCAGCTTGGTGCATTGTCCCACGCCAGTGACCACGCCAGTGGTTTGTCATCCCTAAAGTGTTCAGATTCCCTGTAATCCCACAATGCCCCTTCTTCTTCCCATGACCCACATCCAGTCTGTGTAAGAGCTGTGCATCATCATTCATCATGCACAGCATTTATCGTTTACCTGCCAACAACACAAGGGTTAATGACTACATAACCTACACATATAGCTAAAACAACAATCACAAAAACAACAACAATCCACAAAGCCATCCCTAAAAAAAAAACTGTGACAATGATGCCATCCAGGGAACACAAGTCCTCCATTGTTGCGGGCTGACACACCGTATTGTGCCTGGCAGACTACATTGCCTCATAGCAGCTGGGATGTGCTGGCAGGGGAAACAGAACTGACTGTCATCAGCTGGGGGAGATACAGTGTGATGCAAGCAGCATTACATCACATATGATCCTCCAGGCGATCGATGCTACATCGCTCATCTCGGTTTTGTGACCTCTGACCAGCTGCAAGAGAGTCTATGGGCTCATCTGAGGATTGAAACTGATAAAACTGATCATACTTTGTTTGTGGTTAGTTTAGATCATGCGTGAAGGTAATACTTATGAAATGTGCTTTTATGCGTTTAAAAGGACAGTGCTTGTGATTTGGGTTTCGTATATGTTTACACATATTTATTTCAAGTTCTAAGAATCCTTAATTAATCAACTGTAGTACACATTTTTCTTTTGCACACATCTGATACATATGTTGAAATATTTCAAGTTACCAAAGTAATTGAGAGGAAACATGAAATAATTTAATGAATAATTAACAGTTTCCTACACAGGCCATCTCCACAGCAGAACGCTTAAATCAAGTACAGTGCAAAACTCTTGAGCCACCCTCATTTCTTCATATTTTGCTTTCAAGGAGCCAGGTTTTCTGTAATTTTTTAAACTGGTTTTGAGCAAATGTTTTTCAGCTCAAGGGATGAGCTTGTGTTGTATCAATACAGAACAGAAAATTTACCAAAAAAAAAGCAAATCCAGCAAAGATCTGACAGGGATCACATTACACAAGAGATTTGAAAATTGGTGGCAGCAGGTCTGATAGAGCGATGAATCCAAATTTGAAATTTTTGGTTCAAATCATCATCAGTATGGAGGAGATCAGAAGAGAGGTGCAAGTGAACGTCTACAGTCATCTTTAAAACACAGTGGAGGCTCTGTCATAGTTTGGGGCTCCATACAATGATCCCAAACACACTTACAATGCAATAAAAGCATACCTGGATAGAAAAATACACACCAAAACACTATCATTTCATGTATTAGTCTCCCCAGAGCCCGGACCTCAACATTACTGGAGCAGTGTGGGATCATCTTGACAGAGAACAGAACAAAGGGCAGAAACATTAAAAGGAGAGCTTAGAATATATTCCTGAAGACTACTTAAAGAAATTACCAGAAGGCTGTCTAATAGAGTTCAGGCTGTGCTGAAGAATAAAGGTGATCATACCAAATATTGACGTTCAAGTTTGTTAGAACTGAACAAACTCTGCTTTTGCCTTATATACTGCAGTTTACAGATGTTTCAGTAAATTGCTGGACCCGCTTGTATTTCCCATTCTCCTGGCAAAATATAAAGGAACAGAGGCTGATTCAAGACTTTTGCACAGTACTGTACGGTGTATCTGTGTGCATAAAGATCCTACTGTCCATACTTGCATGAGCAGTAAAAGCCTTCTAAAATAAACAGAACTGAATGTCTACAAGTTATAATACAATTAAAATAATGTCTCCCTATTATCTGTATGCAAACAAAATTAGCCGCGGGACTTTACTGTCAATTTTGAGCTGATGAAAATGTTGACCTGACTGCTGCACTTATCACATACACACAAACATACACAGATGAACACAGACAAACACTTTTCTCAGGCAGGTCCTAATTGCCTATAAATGTCAGTGTGAGTCAGTGCGCGACTGTCTTCTGGTAAATTAACTGGTGAAACTGGCACCTCCTCATTAGACAAGAGATATACGACACAGCGAGAACACAACACACTGGTCAACACTGAGTTTGCAGCCACTGGCTACAGCTATGAACTCCTTTGGGATTTTATCAAAGAGAGAAAGGGGTTGTGTGTGTAAGTGCATGTGCCTGAATGCATGTGCATATTTCCGTATGTGTGTATACATTTTGTATTCCTCCTTTTGTGCCTGTGTGCTCATCTGAGTCCTCCTGAGGGAAATTAGTCGTCTCTACCCTGCACTGTCTCCAGGTTCATCCCTGATGTTTTCTCTCTCTGCCAGGACACTCCCACTCCCATTGGGCCACACTGGGGCTAATTGCTAAATACACTGGCTGTTGTTTCAGATGTTGGTAGCAGTCTCTGTAGAAATGATTGCCATTCTGGCTAATTGGGAAACAATAGCCAGACATGGGTCACTATAGATTTATACTGCCTCCTACAGAAGAAGTGCTGATCTGTTAGTTATAACTTGCAAATATCTCTCAGACCCCACTGTGATTTTAATAACACATCTAGGCTGCTATTTTCAGTCCCACAAGCATTACTTTTTTTATTACTGTAAGCAGAATATAAAATAAAAATGTCAAAAGATTTTGCTTATAGTTTGTGAAAGCCATGCCCAAAGTAGAATGTACAGCCCATTTTTTCAGTGTTTTTATTAAGCATCAAATATTGTCATGCTTTCAAAGCTGCTGGCATCTCTGGGATACGTTCAAGGTGTCCTTTGGCATGCGTGCCGTGGGCACTAGAGGCTTTCAGACTGTCCTGTTTGAAAGCAAGAGTCCACAAATATAAGAAGGAGGTGTGGCAATGATGTAAATCAGTGTCACCCTAGAGCACAGTTTGTGTCCCATGTGGGAGCTTTGTTTTTGTGCTTAGATTTGCTTTGTCTTCATTAGTTGCTTTGGATTTGGAGTTTGAACATGTTTGCAGCACAACATGATGGATAATGGGTACCTAAAATAATACTTGCTGCTTTCATATGTGATGCCAAGAACTCCCAACCAAGCATCCACATGTGAGAAGTGAGACAATACACTCTGATATGGATCAGAGATTTTTACAGAATCAAGTGCCCATTTGATTTGGGGAATACTTGGTTTTCTGCTTTTTGTCTTTCAGTCACTGTGGATAAACACAAACTACTTGCAGAGAAGACAGTTTATGAAACTGTAATACTCTCCTCTGAAAGCATTACACTCTGGGTCTTTTTATTTTGCAGAGCCACTGGCTCAACCTTTTCAGTGTGCATTTACTCGCTAACGTTGGCTGTGTTGTAAAGCAGCCAAACTCCAACCATGAGCTTCTCCTAAACTGAACAAGTAGTTTTTAGTCTCTAAACCTGCACAGCAAGCAATAGCAAAAGTAAAATGGAAATTAAATAAATTAACAAACCAAGAACAAAACAAAAAGCTACCACCACCACCCATCCGCCCTCCTAGTGCAGCCTACGGATCAGATCTGCAGCTTTTCTCCTTGAACAACAGCACTTTGTGAGAGCTCACACAGAGATCAGAAATTCTTTGTGGCACTCGTTGAACTTTAGTTCGTTGTATTGCTGTTTAAGGCATAAAAGGAGCAGACGCAGTAGTGAGCAGCTGAGTACCTTCCCTGACTGGCAGGTGGGGGTTGGAGGGCACTGGAATGATGGAAATACTGAAACAAATAGAACAACACCACCGAGTGGCTCATAAAATTTAGTTGCATTATAGTACCAGGCTGTATATTATGAACTCAACACAAAGCTCTCTTAAAAGTCAAGCACAGTAAATAAACAATATTTAATCATTTCTTTTGCGCATTAGATTTGTTTTTAATAACCAGTAGTGATACTACGAAGGATTATTAGGTCAACGTTAAAAAAAATAAATTAAATTGTGCATTTTGAGAATAAAGTCAAAATTTTGAGAATGAAGTTGAAATACTATTTTGAGATTCAAATTGGAATATCAAGTCAGCAACTGCCACGGCTGCTGCACCCTCTGCAAATGCCTTGAGTAGATGAATTAGTGAAACAACTTGATGAGCTGTCTTATTGTGTCTTGTGATTCCTCTCTGCACTGCGCGAAGGTGCAACCATCGATATCCTTGCATCTGTCCACTCAATGTTTGTGTGTTTTTTCCTTCTGAGCAGATGCAGCTTTCTGCACCATCTCGCTAACGTCCTCAAAGTTATCATTAAATCATGATAATGTACTAAAAGAGAAATATTTCCTTGTTACTAAAACTGATTCTAAAGTATAGTTTCACTGACTCATTCAACACAAGACATTTTGGAAACAGTTCAGCAGACATGGCGTGGCAGTTGTCTGACTTAAAACATCAACTTTAATCTCCACATTTTTACTTTTTTCTAAAAATTTTGACTTTTCTCAAAATGCATAATTAGTTGTTTTTTTTCAATGTGGTGCTAATTCTATTTGGTACAATACTGACTTGTACCAGGAGAAGACCAGACTGTGGGAATCCTATATGACAGGAAAAAAAGCTGCTGGCCCCTCAGCTTGCCCAGCTCAGGCCATTCTTAATGAGACATAGACATGCCGATGAAATTGAGACATGCTACATATTCCAATGTAATTAGGAGCACGCAAAATCAAGCCTGCATCCCAAGACAATTGCCAGGATGTGCAAAGAGGCAATGAAGGGAGCTTACAGGACAGAACTATGCAAAATGGATAATTTTAATTGATGTCTGTTGTTAAATTTCTCTGGGAAAGCACTGCTTGTCTTGCTTGCCCTTTATGAAATAATAAAATCCATGTTCAAAATGGAAATTATTTTTAATTTATGAGTCTTAGAATATTTTTGAAGTCCAACTGTTTGCTTTCACAAAACAGGGTGACTTATTTATAACGTGGTACTGCATTCCAGTTGAAAATGTGTTTTCTGTCATTCCCGTGTAAAACAAACAAGCATTGAAACAGTTGCTGCTCCTTGAAACATCTGAGAATAGAAGGTCTTCAGACTCAGCAGCGTGTATGAGCCATCTGTTAGACAGTGAATGTGTCTCTGCTTCTCTGACTGTGACAGCACTCACTGTGAATTACACTGTTACCACCAACTGTCTCGCATACTGAAAACAGGGACGACTCTGTATATGTTATGCTAATGGTACGTGGGTGATAGTAAGCAGCCTGTTGCTGAGGCTCTAAGAAAAGAGGAGAGGAATAAAGAAATAAAGAAAAGCAGAGAAAACTAGAAAAAGCATTTCCTGCAGAAAATGCAACTGTGAATGCCAAGCTGAAAGATTGGAGCTGAAATGCCAAAAAATGCTGAAGCTTGATTGCTGAAACAGCTTAACCAGCTGAAAAGGACAAAAAAGTAATGCTGAAATGACAAAAATGCTGAAAAGAGCTGAAACTTGATTGCTGAAACAGTTGAAACTGTTTGAAAAACTGCTGAAACC
>VUQK01035027.1:0-13828 GCA_015106715.1 Bujurquina vittata | reverse complement strand
TTTTTCTGCACACATACCGCTTAGAATTAACACCAAAAAGTTCAATCTTGGTCTCATCAGACCAGAAAATCTTATTTCTCATAGTCTGGGAGTCCTTCATGTGTTTTTTGGCAGACTCTATGTGGTCTTTCATATTGTCTGCACTGAGGAGAGGCTTCCGTCAGAGCACTCTGCCATAAAGCCCCGACTGGTGGAGGGCTGCAGTGATAGTTGGTCAGCCACAGTGATCTTTGGGTTCTTCTTTACCTCTCTCACGATTGCTCAGTTTGGTTGGACAGCCAGGTCTAGGAAGAGTTCCGGTCGTCCCAAACTTCTTCCATTTAAGGATTATGGAGGCCACTGTGCTCTTAGGAACTTTGAGTGCTGCAGAAATTCTTTTGTAACCTTGGCCAGATCTGTGCTTTGCCACAATCTTGTCTCTGAGCTCCTTGAGCAGGTCCTTCCACTTCATGATTCTCATTTGCTCTGACGTGCACTGTGAGCTGTGAGGTCTTATATAGACAGGTGTGTGCCTTTCCTATTCAAGTCGAATCAGTTTAATTAAACACAGCTGGACTCCAATGAAGGAGTAGAACCATCTCAAGGAAGATCACAAGAAATGGACAGCATGTGAGTTAAATATGAATGTCACAGCAAAAGGTCTGAAAACTTATGACCAAAGTGATAATTCAGTTTTTCTTTTTTTAATAAATTTGCAAAAATTTCTACATTTGTTTTTTTCTGTCAAGATGGGGTGCTGAGTGCACATTAATGAGAAATAAAATGAACTTTTTGATTTTAGCAAATGGCTGCAATGAAACAAAGAGTCTGAACACTTTCCGTATCCAGTGTATATCTTATCTTGTAATTCGTTTTGTTTTCATATATTTGAAATTTAAGTTTTTTTTAATCTTGAATTTGTATTTTATTGTTCATCTTTCTTTTAAGGCGCTGTTGTCTCACAGCGAGACGTCTTGGTTTGAATCCATCTTGGCCAGAGCCTTCTGCGTGGCGTTTGCATGTTCTGCCCGTGGTTTTTGTGGGTTTCCTCCTATAAAGACAGGAAGTTAGTGGGGTTAGGTTAACTGCTGATTCTAAATTGCCCATACAGTTGGAATGAATGGTTGTCTGTCTCTCTGTGTTAGGCATGTGACAGGCTGGCGACCTGTACAGGGTGTACCCTGCATCTCGCCCTATGACACCTGGAATAGTCTCCCCCCAAGTCTCCCCTAACTGCAGTGCCATGTTGTAGTTTTTGCTTCATTCTTTATTCCAATCTTTAAAATCCTCCTTTTCCCCTGTCACTTCTAACATCAAGTGCATCTCTATCTAGCTTACATTAAGACTCCTTTTGTTTGGCGATAAGGATGTTGTGGACAATACCTCGGCAGTTTTGACTGACATCGCTCTTAACTATACTCAGTTACAGCCTGTAACTTTTAGAGAAGGAGTGAAAATGGGCTTGCTATCTGCATAACCATCTGTTGAAGCACTTCAAAAGTCAGTGAGCTGAGTTAGTTCCAATTGCAGAGACAGGATATCAGATTGAACCAGAACTGCTGCTGCACCTATTTCCCTGTTGGAAGGTTAAAAAGGGGTTTTAAAATGACAGAGAGGATACTTCTGCATCATTTTACAGTAAAAAAGAGCACAAGATATAAACAGGCAAAAAAGGATGATTTCTCTTTATTGAATGGACCACATACATTCAATAAAATACAGTACCCTGTACTGAGTACCCTGTACTCAGTACAGGGTACTCAGTACCCAGCTCTAGCAGCTTTAAACTATCTGTTTGTCAAATAAAGAGCATTCAGATTAACACTGACATTTCCCCAAGCTTTTATTTTGAATTTTGCAAATTAGCTCACTTCAATTCATTTTCCTGTTTTGCTTTTGAGCATTTATTTTTCCATCTTTGCTCTTCTTTTTTTTTTTTGCTGCAGTTGATTAGTCATTCTCTTTGCGTATCATTTCTTGGCCTCAAAAAAACGAAAGATTGCTGGTTGTTGTTATATGTTCAAAATATTAACAATAGGTTTTTTTTTTAAAAAATGAGAGTCAAATTGTAATCTAAAGTAAGAAATGCTCACATTAGACTTTATAATTTTTGGCCTAAAAACATCAATATTAACTCTGAAGTAGAGCATCAAAGATTAATCACAGGAATATAAATAACACAGCTTTTTCCCCCCTTATTGTAAGGCTACAAAGCCCTCCTGAAGTGTCTGTCTGGAAGATTCAACAGCAGAGAGCTGATTGGTATCATGGGCCCTTCTGGAGCCGGGAAGTCCACATTGATGAATATTTTGGCAGGGTACAGGTGAGCCCAGAAATTTCTAAGTAGAAAACCCTAATCCTTCTCCTGTGTAATCTTTTTTTTCTCCACTTAATTTAATGATATGTGCATGATAAGGTCTCTGACATGCTTAGAAGCTGATATTCTGCTATAAACAGGGAGACCGGCATGAAAGGTACGATCCTGGTGAACGGCCAACCGAGGGATTTAAGGACTTTCAGGAAAATGTCCTGCTACATCATGCAGGATGATATGCTGCTGCCACACCTCACTGTGAGGGAGGCCATGATGGTGAGGTCATTAAAAAAATTAATTCTTAACACCCCATTGAATCCTAATGTTTAGTAATGACCGCTGACTCGTGTCTGTCTTTCAGGTTTCGGCCAATCTGAAGCTGAATGAGAGCAAGCAGGTCAAAAAAGAGCTTGTGAGTCTGAGTTTCTGTATCATTTGCAGAAATAGTTGGCAGCCAGGGATGGGGAAATAAATATGAATTTGTGTAGCTACAGAGAATTTCTGTGTCATTGATACAAATATTTCTGATGTAATTGTTGGTAAAATTGCAAATGAATGATTTACTTTATGGTAATTTTGATTACATCATTTTTGTACCAGCGTAAAAACAACTTTATTTTTAATTCAACACTTTAAACTGAGGCACTTCCAGAGGAATGAGAATACACACCAAGATGGAGGACATTAACCTAATGGTCACCTGACATGATGGAAATCACATGGCATTAGTTGTCTGTAGTGTCCCAGCTAAACTAAGCTACATTATCACATGGGAGCCAGTATACTTGTCTGATCAGCATTAAATAGCACTGAGGACAGTGAGACGCTGCACACAGATGGCAGTCATAGCTGATGATCACTGTCTTTGTCTGTAGTGAAATCCTTCTGCTGCACATCACAGCACACGTCCATATTTGGCTTTAAGGTTGCATCTCTTTCATATTGCCCGCCTCTATTTTTAGCTCTCAGTAAGTGTGCCATGGTGTTCCAACACTTCTCTTTGTTTGCGTCTAAGGTGGATGAGATCCTGACGGCTCTGGGCCTTCAGGAGTGTGCTCAGACACGCACCATCTCTCTGTCCGGAGGCCAGTGTAAAAGACTGGCCATCGCCCTGGAGCTGGTCAACAATCCACCTGTCATGTTCTTTGATGAGCCCACCAGGTCGGATATCACACACGTGGTGTAAATCTGTGTGATTTTAATTTAAAAGCCAACTAAATAGTGAATCTGTCTTTCTGTTTCCCATCCCAGTGGTCTGGACAGCTCGTCCTGCTTCCAGGTCGTTTCCCTCATGAAGTCCTTGGCTCAGGGAGGACGGACAATCATCTGTACCATTCATCAGCCCAGTGCCAAGCTCTTTGAGATGTTTGATAAGGTAACTTGAGTGCTTTTACTCCTGGGCATATCTAACCACCCATTAGCTGTAGCTCAGGCTCAGAAATTACATGTTTAGCAAGTTTCATTTTATGCATCTGAATCAGGGCAGCGCTCGATATCCAGCCCTGCTGTTTTGTCGGTTGTTGATGTATTGTTAAGGGAGTCATTGTGTTTGAAAGTATGTTGATTATTCTGTGCATGTGCTCTTCATTCACCAGCTGTACATCCTCAGTCAGGGTCAGTGCATATACAAGGGCACAGTCCCTTACCTCATCCCTTATCTGAAGAACCTGGGCCTCCACTGCCCGACATATCACAATCCAGCTGATTTTAGTAAGTTGATTACAAGTGTATGTCCATGCATACCTTTTTTTATTTGTGCATTTTGTTCTCATTATCGTTCCTTCTCTCTTCCCAGTCATTGAGGTGGCATCAGGGGAGTACGGAGACCTGAACCCAGTGCTGTTTGAGGCAGTCCAGGGTGGACTGTGCTCAGAGGAGGGCAAGAAGAACTCCAAGGACAAAATGGACTCCTCCTGTCCCTCTCAGTGTCACAGTGTAAGTAATATCAGCCCTTTAATGCAGCACATGCACGTTTGTATCTTGAAAGCTGCACAACCTCCGATAATGCCTGCCTTTACTCATTTGTTCATTTACTTATGGGAAAATGCATAAAATCTTGTCTGTTGTTCTCTGTGGTTTCTAGAGGTTTAATGCATTCATTATTGACATCTACACATCTCCTACCGTCTAGATGCAGGCAACATATTTCAACACTACAAAGCCACAGTATAATAGAAATGATAAGTGATACACTTATAAAATAATTTTGAGTAAATTAGTGCTGTTGGCTGCATTTCACCCCAAATACTCAAATTACTTGCAGCTGAATGTGAACCTAAAAATGTTGCCATGACAGCCAATAAAAAAAATCATCCATTAGCTATACCCTGGGGTAAAAAAAAAAAACATAGTCCTTTCCTTTTCACATTAATACCTTTTAAACAGTTCGACTTTTTCAGCCCTACTCCCCTCCATTGATTTGTCTCCTTAGTCTCTATAAGCTGTCTTCTCACTTTGTCTTTCCCAGCCTCATAAGTTAATAAGAGCATCAGCAAAATCCTAGAACTGTGACTATAAACCACCCACAGCTGTGTGCTTTACCGTCAGTCCTATTTAATGCATACTGCAGTTGTGCCATGCTGCTCCTTCAAACACAGTGAGCTCACTGATTTTTTTTCACTGTTTTTCTTGGTTATGCACTTATTGCCCATCTAATTGAGGCAGAAGACAAATGCCACTATTGTATCTGTCCTTTAAATAAAACTAGAGCCAGTAGGGTTTGATCTTAGATCAGCACAGGAAGTGGAGTTATGGGCACACAAACTCCACAGGTGCGTGTGGAGTTTGTGTGCCCTCCATGTTTGTGGCTTACTCTGGTTTCTTCATTAAAAACAGGCTGGGTTAATTCTCCTGTCATTGTGCCCTTCATCAAGGCATTGGCTTACATGAAGAGTTGGCCCGTGGGTGCCCACTGCTCCCAATAATAATAATTAGGATGGGTTAAATGCAGAGAACAAGTTCCCCTGTGGAGATGGATAAAGATATCCTTATAGTTTTTACACTTTAATTTTTGTGCGGATTAAACAAACAAGTTCACATTCAACAACATTCAACAGACACACAGGTGGTGTAAACACACTGTGGTGTGTTTTAAACACTCTGAATCTTGTTTAAAATGCACCAGGAATTAATACTACATGTTATCATTTTAACCACAAATATAAGGATTTCAGAAATATATATATATATATATATATATATAACTGGCTGTCTTTGCTCTGTTGTTTTTGCACAGGACACAGGAACCCTTGAGAAGCATAGCTTCGCCACCAGTGCATTCACACAATTTCGCATCCTCTTCAAAAGAACCTTCATTACGATATGCAGGGACATGGTACATTTACTCTGCAAATATCTGCAAATACTACTTTAATTTGTCTGTTTTATTTTTTTATTCTTGCAGGCAGTCACACGCTTTTGAGTTGTAGTTTTTCTTTGCGTTTTTTTCTCAGGTGCTGACCCACCTTAGGGTGATGTCCCATCTGTTTATTGGAGTGCTGATTGGCCTGCTTTATTTCAAAATCGGAAATGATGCCAGCAAGGTTTTCAACAACACTGGCTTCCTCTTCTTCTCTATGCTGTTCCTCATGTTTGCTGCCCTGATGCCCACAGTGCTAACCTGTAAGACGCTAAGTCTAGAAAGAGATTGCAAAATGTTTATCTCTTAGAAATGGAAAGTCTTTTAATGCTGCTGTTGTTCCACAGTTCCCCTAGAGATGTCTGTGTTTGTGAGAGAACATCTTAACTACTGGTATAGCCTGAAGGCCTATTACTTGGCCAAAACCATGGCTGACATACCGTTCCAGGTAGTATTTCAGTTTTTTAAATGCTTCGTGGTTTGTGCATGCATGGAGTACAGTTTAAACTAACAGCAGTAAAAATCTCATCCACAGGTGATTTGCCCGATCATGTACTGTAGTATAGTGTACTGGATGACAGAACAACCTGCAGAGGCAGGTCGCTACCTGCTCTTTATGGCCTTTTCTGCATCCACAGCCCTGGTGGCACAATCACTTGGTCTGCTTATAGGAGCTGCATCCACATCTCTGCAGGTAGGCAGAAGCACATGCCTCAACCTCTTTCTGCAGCATCTGCTTTGAGCCTGCAATATTTTCACCTGATTGTACATACCTCTGTTTCAAGTAAACGTTTATGGCTTAAAATGAAGGCATTTCCACAACAAATAGACCAAAAAATGGATTAGATGCTGGGTATTAATGATAAAATTGTCCTTATTTTTATAAACTGGGAGTGGCAATAATTTATATTATTCAATTGGTGTTTGTAGCAAAGAAATGTCGGAAGTGGAATTGAGGATTTAGGAATGTATTTATGTGAAGATAAATTCACATTTTGCATTTCATTTATGTTTGTTGTTGTATAATGTGGATGAATAAAAGTACGTTAAAGAAAAAATAAATTAATTATTTTATATACACAGAAGGCTTTATGTTTGCTACAAGGTTGCACATCCATGACTTTGGGACATCATAATCAGGAAGCCAACTGTGGTCAGTTCTGCAATTCAAGACCTGCAGATCATATGTGCACACTGAGAGTCTGCTTTCCAGTAAAGTCAAAGGTGTTTGTGTGTGGGATTTTCATGTTTCGCTGCTGGACTGTCTTTACAAAGAAAGCTGTTTGAAATAAATCGTCTTGGCTCATACAGCAATTTTGTTATTGCAGCAGTTTGTGGTTTTTAAGCTATTGCACATGAACTCTGAACAATGTTGTGAATATCAGAGCTGGGCATTATCTTAAATGACCCTTTCTCACATGTAGCACACAACAAGAGATTGTGAGTGTCAGAGTAGCCACTGGTAATTTGTTTGGATGTAGGCGGAGGTGGAAAGCCTTTGTCAAAATGGGAAGAAAACAAATGTTCGTAGAATCCAAAGGTTTTCTTGGCAGTTCTTGTCAAGCTTGCTTTCTTTATACTAGCAAGTGTACATTCAGGAATGATAGCTTTGTTTAAAAGTGGAAGAGCTGAGTTTGGGGCTTCTGTGAAACGTAATTTGTTGATGCGTGGTTACTAAATTTCTGCAAATTGCTGTCTGGTTATTAAACAACATTGTTTCACAATTTTATTTTGGCCTTTTTTTCAATAAAAAAAGATGCAATATGTGAATATGGAAAGCAGTGAATTTGGTAGGTGTAAAAAACACCTTGATAGAGTTGATAGCTGAGATTTTACTGTCATGTAATTACTAAGTTTTTACATTTTCAAAAAAGCTTTTCACTCAGCACTAAAGTACTGAAGTCTGGAATGCCTCAGCAACAGAACTTGTAGTTTCACAATATAAAAGACCATATTTTACATCACACAACGTTGATTCAGTTCATCTGGACACAACCTTAGAAACAGTACAGGTGCACAATGATTGAAGTCAGCACCATTGCCTAACAATGAGCCATGAGCTCAGTTTCATGAACATTAATATACATATAGTCATAGCTGCTGGTCAACCCCTCCTCAGTTTGGAGATGGTCGTTCCCCTTTTATTTGAATAGCCTTCCTAACTCTGAAGAAATCACTTAGATGAGTGATGAAATGTTTCTCTCACTGAAAACTTTGTGTCTAGATGAACTGAATCAACTTTCCTTACCTGGATTATTGAGGATGCACCAAGACCATGTTTTATAGAAAACGTAACTCTATGAGCAAACAGCGGATGGTGATAATGCAAACTTTATATAATAACTAAGTCTCTGAAACTGCATTGTGTGAAACAGGTCAGTTTTTACCTTTCTTTATTTAATATAGCGTGCAGCGCTTTTTGTGTCTGTTTGCAAAGTATTTAATTGAATTTTTGGTATGATTTTTGCTGCTGATTTCTTCCACAGGTGGCAACATTTGTGGGTCCGGTCACAGCCATACCTGTCCTCCTTTTCTCGGGTTTCTTTGTCAATTTTGACACCATTCCCAAATACCTACAGTGGTGCTCTTATGTCTCCTATGTCAGGTATGGCAGCTACTTTTTACAGTCCAAATACAGTCTTTTACTAAACTCATTTTGGTTATTGGTTTCTGTGGTTTGGCCATCTACAGTGTAAAAGGATTCTCTTTAATGGTCCACTTTCAGGTATGGCTTTGAGGGGGTGATTCTCTCTATTTATGGGATGAACCGGTCTGAGCTTGAGTGTCCGGATCCTGTGTGTAAGTTTCAGAAGCCAGAAGAGGTCTTGCAGCTGCTGGACGTGGAGGACACAAAGCTTTACGTGGACTTTGTAGTGCTGGGGGTTTTCTTTCTGATCCTCAGACTTTCCACTTACCTGGTTCTGCGCTACAAAGTCAAATCAGAGCGTTAAGACGTCCAGAGGCACAATGCTGATGGCTGTAGCTGCTCATGAATATTCCACAAGTATGAGATAATAAGAAAACCTAAAGTCTCTCTTCTTCAGATTCAACATTACAAAATCGAGCACTCACAATCCCATGATGGCGTGCTGCACCATTTCTTAAACTGTACAGTATGACAAGGATTGAAGATGTCTGTTATATAAGAAAATTAAATGTTTAGACTGGGAAGTGTTGTTCCCCTGCCCACCATCATTGTCTGCCAGGTAATGGTATTTCTAAGTAACCATTTCCTTTAATAAATCAAATTAAAATGGACAGACCCCCCCCCCAAAAAAAAATTAATAAAATAACAGAAAGCATGTTTTATCAAACTGAGAAATTTGAAAATGTACTTTTTAGATGACTCCAGGAACGCGTATGTAATCTGGAGCTCCTTAATCCAGTATATTAAGGCTCACATCTGAATCCACTTAATTGACACATAGAACAGCACCTGTCAAGATTTTCCTGAAACAAGGTTTCAAGTCGGGCCCCCTGTTATTGCCGCCAGAAAAGTGGAAGCTTTCGGTGCCAGAAATCTTTTTTGTGCGGCTCATCTTTCTTTCCTGTAGGGTCATCTTGTCCAGGTATCCTTACCAAAATGCTCGACATGATGACTTGTCTCTATGGAACAGAAACTGACTGCCAATGGATGACTCTCCTCGCTGTTTGTCTCCAGCGAGCATTACTTTCGCGGGCCTTCTGCCCTAACGCTGATGGCGATGGGACACTTCGCCTTGGATGAAGAGCTTGTGAATATGTTAAGCAATGTGTCTTATACAAAGACTGACATGGATTTGCCCTGCAGCCAGACCTAGGACTCCTTACTTGCTCCTCAACATGTTTGCTCCTTCCATAACCCAGGAAGTATTGAGTGAACTGTGTGAAAGCAAGTAAGCCTTTGGAGCCTGATGCAGAGGACTGTCTTCATTGCAGACAGAATAGCATTTTAGGTGGAGTGCAATAGCATATATTGTGGCTAAAATAAAAAGAAAAAGAAATGATGTTTGTCTAATCAGTGTCGCTCTTTTGACACAGTTCTTTGAAATGCTTGTTTCCACTCGTAAGACTCTTTAGCTGCCTCCTCCCTGAGCTGCAAAAGGAAGTACCCTCATCCTTTCTTTCTCTTTCTCTCTGCTTTGCTGATGTCTGACAGATGCGTGTTGTTCAAAAACAATGCTAGATACTTGAAATGCTGGCTGGGCAGTTTTTGTGCCTCTGAACTAGAATGAGTTGATTTTTTTCTGCTTCCTTGTTTGCACATACACTACACCTTATATCTATATACACATTGGTTCTCTCTCTCTCTCTCTCTCTCACACACACACACAGACACAGACACACACACACACACACACGCACAAACAAACACGCACACATTGTCATGGCAATGTTTAGAAAAGCCTCTCCTAGTCACAAGGCAATGCAAATATTTTCCAATAGACTTGCTATGAAATATTTCTTACTCCAACTATGCTACTTAGTAATCCTTATTATAATACTTCAAATAATGTGAGTATATAATCAATGATTGTACAGTGAAAATATGCTGTAAACAAATATACATTTGCACTTTTCAGTATATGTTTATTCTTTTTTTATTTGTATTTAGTTTTATTTTTTTAAACCTGCGAGTGCTGCTGAAGGTGCAATGGAAAAGAAAAGAAAACAGAAACTGGATATTCCATGTTCACCTTAGGAAGGAAATTTATGAAATATTCTATTCCCGAGTATGGGACAGTGATTTTGTTACCTCATCTAAACATGTGTCCCACCATGTTTGAGGAGATGCAAATCCTCTCCAGTGAACATTTTTAGAATATCTGGAGTCACGTGTGCGCTTCACTAGCGCAGATTAAAGAAGACAGAATCAGGAGTGAAAAGAGGCGACTGTATGAGATGCGTTAGATGGAAGAAGGCAGGGATAAAGAACAGTGAACCAAATGTATCATTATGTAGCTAAAGAGGTTTGCAGTCTCTGGGAAGCAGCTGGATCGGCGAGCGGATCACTGATCACTGATCTGCTTCACTGTTCCGCGCACACACAAGAGATGGCTGTCATTAATAGCAATAGTTCACATCATGGTGTTTGTGAAACCTCCCACAGTTTATAAGGTTATTGTTCTTCTTACTGGTTCTGTTGTGTGCCACAACCATCCAAATGTAACCATGTGACCAACTTCATGAAATGTGACACATGCATTTTGTCGTGCTTTCCTTGCTTGTGTAATGTAGGGAAGATGATTGCTGCAGTGATTTAAACTGAGGGACCAAAGCGGGATCCCAGAAGGAAAATGTTGGGGCAGAAGTCATTCCAATATCAGGGTTATTTCAGAAAAATGTGTAGAATGGATTTTTTTTTTTTAAGTCAGTTTACCTGCAAACAAGATCTGTGTTGCAAGCTTCCCTAAATTGGTAGCAGATCCGTAGTTATGACTTTAAATCGTTAAACAAACAAAAACAAGAAACATAAGGTCATTAAGTCATTAAGCAGTCTGGGGGACTTTGGGCCTTAAGATGTTAAGGCCTCTGGCACCAAAGATGAAAACAAGTCCTCCTCCTCCTGCCCCAGAATATGGATGTAGTGGGTGCAATTCTCAATGTTCTCATTAATTTTCTGACCAAAATTAGCACTCTGAGAACACATTAACAAAGTCTGTAATAAAGTCAAATGAAATGGTTTGCTGGGAAATTGATCATAATAGATAGATATGAAAGCGTGAAACATGTGACACTGCAGGATGTGGCTGATGTTGGCCGTCTCTAACACTTTGTAAAATCATTTCACAGTTTCACCTGTTTCTGTTGCATGGCGTACAATAATATGCAGGCTGTCCCTACAGAAAGCTTTGATTACAAATAAATAATGGGATTAGAAGCTGTTTTACACAGATTGTTGTTTTGTCTGATTTATCATTTACAGTTAAATTTTTGGTTTCTCAACTCAAAAAAAATGCAAGTTCTGTATACTGAATGCCGTTCCAAGGATTATAATAAAGATCATTTACAACCTTTACCCTTGCTGATCACTATTGCTTTACGTTTTCAGTTTCTCCATATCCACATGTCCACATCAAAGTAGAAGTTATTTGTTTTTCCTAAATTTCATATAAACCTGACCGTTAATGCATACTTTTCAGTGCACAGGCGTAATCTCTTCATTTCTACATTTTCACAAAACTCTTTTAGCTTTAAAGTTACATTAGAGGCATTTAAGGTCACGTTTTATGTAGTGCACTGACATGAAATCCTCTTCAAACAACAGCCTTTTCAAATATACTCTATTTAGTGTTACTGCGGACAGAGTAAAGTGGTAAGAAGAGCAGGTATACTTTAAAAAATAAATAATAAAGCCGGGGAGTGCACAGGAAACAAAGAACCACAAAATCTTTTTTCACACTTTACTGCACATTTCACAGCTCCAAAGCACCATTGTCCCAGTGACTGGGAGAGCAGTAATTGCAGACTGGCACAATGTAGCAGGATGAAAGGAACGGAAGTGTTTCTGCAAATGTACATAATGGCTTTATCCAGCAAGGTGAATGAGTTCAGTCATAAATTACATTCAGCATCTCAGCAGAAGGTGAGAAAAGAAAAGGAGCATCAACAAAAATGCTGTATTTTTTTTACTCGCAGGGAAAATATCCAGTTTGGGTGCAGATAGGAAACTAGATTTCAGACTTGAGCTACTCTCATCTTTTAACACAGAGGAAAAAACACATGAAAAAGTACAAAGAAAGAAGACATCCATACATTTTCTTCTGCTTATCCAATTCAGGGTTGGAGGGTTGGATCCTATCCCAGAGCAAGAGGTCAGCGGTCTATTGCAAGGCATTTGTGGGTGTTGCATAGCCATAGAATGGACTTAAAATAATTTGAAGCCAATGAGGATCTGCCTGACGTGAGATAAATCAGTGCAGCAGTGGTATAGCCAACAAAGGAGCTGCATTTCTGCCATTTTGCTCACCTAAAATCCAGCAGATTGAACAAGAGAGCAGCAAGGCATGAATGTATGAATGTACTTAAAATAATGGATGTATTTAAGTTAACTGCTAGTGTGCAATTCTAATGAGTTTCACTGCTGGTTAAATTGGTCAGAGATGATCCCAGCTGGGCTGATATCCTGTGGCCTTCTGCCTGTCATACTAGAGGGATAAAGGTGGTATAAGTACAGCATTATTCTTCAACTCCCACTGGAGCTGAACTACACAGATCTGAAATTAGAGGTAGAGAATGATAACACAGCTCTCTGCTGTGACAGCTGGTATTTCAGTGCTTAGAGTGTTCTCGTACTCCTTATCACTACACAGCACTGGAGTGGAGATGGTGTTCAAAAAACAGATTCCACTTCTGCTCAAATGAGGTAATCCCATATAAACAAATCATGCCTGGTTAATGACTGCAAAGCAGTACAAAAGGCAGCTGAATTACTGTATTACACATTATAACCTTTTGCCACTTGAATATAACTTCCAAGTTGGGCATGTTATTGTTTTCAGTTCAGTTTAGTTTCAGTTACTTTCCACAGCGTTCATGCTATCTTTTTAATTAGCGCCTGCAGGATTAGTTTAATTGGTGTAAGATTTAAATTCATTACAATGTTCTCATACAAACGCAACATATGGCTACCACGGTGACCTCCCAGGATCAGTAAACATACAGTACCTCTGGCTCATGCTACTTGTGTTGACAGATTTAATCAATTTGACAAAGACTCTGGAGCTTGAAAAAAGGCAAACCACTTATGGATTCCATCAGTGGTTTCAGTTGAAACCATCAAAGGACTACGCTCCATTGTTCCATGTGGCCTGTTGGAGTCGAAGGTGTGAATGGGGGTTGAGACGTCTGGGAAGGGAGCTCAGGACAGCACCATAAGTGGGGGAAGTTGGTGGCGTAATCCACCTCCTCTATTCAAAGAAGGTTGTTCACAGTGGACATAGATGGCTTCTTTTATTCCTCTTTCAAACCATCTGGGACAGATGAGGTAACAGAGGTAACTCTATGGTGTTTCGGTAGCTGTGGCTCTCCTATGTTGTGCCATTCGTTTGTGAAGAGGCTGTTTGGTTTCTCCAATGTAGAGGTCCGAGCACTCTTCACTGCACTGGACAGCATACACAACATTGCTGATCTTGTGTTTGGGGGGGTTGTCCTTGGGATGAACCAGTTTTTGCCTCAGAGTGTGGCTTGGTTTAAAG
>VUQK01035026.1:18827-28890 GCA_015106715.1 Bujurquina vittata | reverse complement strand
TTAAAAGCAGGAAATTAGAGGTCATCCAGGCCTTTATGTCTTTAAGGCATTCCTGAAGTTTAACTAATTGATGTGCGTCATCTGCATTAGTTGCCACTGGAACATCCACACTGCATAGTTTGTGTAAATTAGCTACAATTAAGAAAAGCGATAGCTACAGTATAAAGTTGTGGAATAAAGAATTAGCTAAAACTAAATTGTTTGCTAAGAGTAACAAATAGCTGAGAACAATGAAAAGGCTGTTAAATGTTTTTAATAGTTAAAAATTTAAATTGGGTATTATCAATCTTGAATGAATACATTAAAGTAATGGCAAAGACTGGGAAAAAAACCCTCCAGTGTTTATCTTCATAATAATAGACTAACAGAAATCACAGATTAAAGGGTTAACTGAAAAATTGTTTGCTAATATTAACGGAGATATGCTTTAAATGGATATAATATAAGAAATGGTCAGAACAGGTGGTCACTGCAGGTTAATGGCAAATCTGGTTCTAAGTAATGAATACATTATTATAGTAGCTTTGTAGGGGATTAAAAAAAAAAGTTTAAATAGCGATATAAATTGTGAAAATATGTAAAGAAAATAATAATAAAGCCTCGGTCACCCCAGTAAAATTAGGACAGCAACCTCCCTGCGATGAGGGCAAATCAGCTCCCAGGTAAACACACTGGATCCTTTTGCTGTTTCGGCTGGTTGGGTGCTCAGAGATTGAATGTGTTGCACTTGCAACCATTTCAAAGGCAACAAGATCTCAAGTTGGCTGCACGTGGTCTCAGTAGCTCCGGTCGTCTCCTTTGTGTGACTGCAGCATGGCTCGCCCTCTAAATGACATTAATGTGAACTTAAACCTTAAATGTTGAATTGTGTGAAAAATATAACAATATTGACTTCCAGAGGATGATGCAATCATCTGACGGTGAGATATAGAGCGTGTGCAGAGGAGCAGAGATCAGCTTTCATTGTTTCTCTGCAGGCCTGACGTGTACGGAGCAGAACTTCATCACCAAAGCCGGCAGTCAGCTCGGCGCTGCGGAGCACGGCATCATCATCGTAGCTCCAGACACCAGCCCACGTACGAACACCCTCTGATCCAAAGCACCTTAACACGAGTGCCCTTCCTCTTTGTGCTGATGTTGATTTCCACAGTTTGTTTTGAAGACTTGATTCTGCTCAATGCAATCTTTGTGGAGTATAAAGGTTATTATTTATTCAGCAGATGGTGGGCTCTCGTCAGCACTCAGCGAGCATTTGTGTTGATCCCTTCTCTGAGCTGTGCATCAACCATCTCTCGTCCTTCCTTAGGTGGATGCAACATTGAAGGGGAGGATGAGAGCTGGGATTTCGGGACTGGTGCTGGTTTCTACGTCAACGCCACCCAGGACCCGTGGAAGACCAACTACCGGATGTACGCCTACGTCACAGAGGAGGTGTGATGGGTTTAAGCCTCCATTCACTGCAAAAGCCTCACACCTGAGTTTTCCTGAGAGCCGCTCAGTGTTTTAAATGATCTTCTTGCCTCTGTCAGCTCCCTAAACTGATCAACGCTAACTTCCCCACCGACCCAGAGAGGATGTCCATCTCCGGCCACTCCATGGGCGGCCATGGGGCGCTCATCTGTGCCCTGAAGAACCCTGGCAAATACAAGGTACTGTGTGTTTCACTTGTTTGCACACTTTGTGTTTTATAAGGGTCATTTTAGTAGCTAAAATAAAGTTTCAGTCATAAGACGCTGAATTATGAACACATTTTCTGTAATGTTTATTTTTTTTCATGCACGTTTCCAAATGTAGGCTTACTGAGCTGAATTTAAATGTATCGTTGGAGAGGCCGTGTCTGTGAGGATTATAGAGGTGATCGTATTTATTAGTGACTTAAAGAATTTTATGAAACTCCAAAAACTTTAAAACAACAAACCTCCATTTCTTTATCAGATCTGTTTGAAACATTTTAAAAGCATTGTAATGTGGCTGATCACCATCTCCCAGCAGAGCTCGCCTGCAGGCTCGGCTCTCTCTTCACTTTCCATCGGTAGAAAGATTTTCTGAGTGACTGAAAGATGCTGATGTGTCTCCTGCAGGCTGTGTCTGCATTCGCTCCCATCTGCAACCCGATGCAGTGTCCCTGGGGACAGAAAGCTTTCTCTGGATATCTGGGCTCTGATAGGTCCACGTGGGAGGTGAGAACACTGAACATGGCCTAAGAGCCCACTGAAACATCACCCCACACTGCTGGATGAGACGAGTCAGTGGGAATCTCAAGGAGGAGAATTCAGCCACCTGAGGAGGTGGAAAGGGCAGTTATGGAGCATCACACTAATTCTCCGCCTCATTTCTTTCAGGCATACGACGCTACCGTGTTGGCAGCTTCATATTCTGGTCCTCAGCTCGACATCCTCATCGATCAAGGCCAAGACGATCAGTTCCTGTCAGCCAGCCAGCTTCTGCCTGACAACCTGATTGCCGTCTGCTCTGAGAAGAAAATCCCCGTCGTCTTCAGGCTGCAGCCGGTCAGTTCCTTAAAACAGCAGCTTGTCATGGCAACCATTTTATCTGAGAGAAATTTGCATTAGTTTATCATTTCTGATGCTTTCATATTTATGCAACTGTTTAGTGTTATTCAACTAATCAGAACTCATCAGTGTAGATAATGAAGCATACACGTCAAACGTCTACAGCCTGAGTTAAAACGAGGTGTTTGTCTTGTGCAGGGCTATGACCACAGCTACTTCTTCATTTATTCCTTCATGAACGACCACATCAGGCACCACGCCAAGTACCTGAACGCCGGAACTGCCACCACAGTTTGACCCGTCAGCCCAGTGCACCCCGACCCTGCTGCTCTGCTGCCGTCACGCGTCTCGTGTCTCCTCTGACTTCCTGCAGCGCTGAGCACGTTTCCCGGAAACCAAACTCTGTAACCAAGCATGTCAGCTCACTGACATTTCACCCCACGTGGAAGCCTTTGTGCCTTCTCTTAAAAAGTACTTATCTGAAGTCTCAGATGAGAAGCGAAACATCTGTTTTTAGTGTTTTGGGGGGGTAGCCGTGGTTATAGCAACAATGTCTCTAATATCAGGAAACTTTCCTGTGACTGGCACTTATGTGGATTTTCTTCTGGGCTCTGAGTCAGGGCAGAGGTTTGTCATCAGAATTAAAACAAAAACTTGCTCAGTTCCGTGTTGGCGTTTTGTCTTCATTGAATCCCGCTGGATGTTTCACAGCTTATTCAGTGAGAGAGGATCTGCGCTGCAGTCACTATCGCGCTGCAACCTTTTTATTTTGCAGGTTTCTCAGTGGTGCAGTTTTATACAGACATGGACAAATTTGTTGGTACCCTTCTGTTAAAGAAAAACCCCACAATGGTCTCTGAAGTAACTTGAAATCAGACATTGCGTTTAAATTGTGGTTCAACAGAATAAGTAAAAAAAACTAATGAAACGGCCCCGGACCCCTTATAAAGATTGAAAACGTGACCACGGGGACGTGTTAAACTAAGGTGTGTCCTGTAATTAGCATCACAGGTGTCTTCTAGCTTGTAATCTGTCAGTGTGTCTGTCTGAAGGGTGACAATTAGCCTCTGCTGTTTGTGTACCACACTGATCACAGAAAGCAGAGAGCTGTGTCAGGAGAGACAATCATGTTAAAGGTAACTTTAAATAAACCACTGGTCATGTATACGTCACAACAGGCGAGAATACATTATGCGTCAGCATTGATACATGACGGCTTAATGAATTGTGTTTGCTTCTGGTGACAGTTTTGCAATAAAAACTTCACTGCTTGGTCATTTCAAGTCCACTAAGCACGCAGACTGATCATATACGTCCCCTCCTTGTTGCATGTTTGAAGTAAAATATCACGCCATCGCCTCACATCAAGAGGGTATTGGGTTCAAACCCGGACAGCGTTTCTGTAGGTGGGCATGTTCTCCTGTGCTTACTAGGAACTCTAGTTTTTCCTGCCATTAAAACCCATGCTAGATTTATTCTGGAGACTCACAATGAGCATCACTTCTTGGACAAACATCGTGAAAAAATTCACAGGAGGAAAAAAGAAAAAGATCCAACAGCAGGTGTTTGTTTCAACAGGTGAGGTGTTTACTGATAAAGTGAAGTACAGTACAGTATATACAGTATTCACAGCAGTTAAGGCGATGTTACAGGGATTATTCATGCATGTAGATTTGAGCTGCTGTACAACAAGAATTAAACAAATGTTCACAAAGAGTTACAAAAGGGTATATTACATCCAAATCTGAACAAACCTGAAAATAAGTCACATAAAAAATAAATCTGCTCCCAGTCAAAGTACAAAAATGTGAGTACAGGCCGTTTCTGGACAATAAATTTGTACAAAAGAAGAAAACATTAAGAAAAACAACGACACACTGCCTTAGGTTCAGCAGGCACACATTTACATAATTTACACCAGCGTCATGTTTCAAACTTTAAAGGACCAGCGTGTTGGATTTAGTGGCATCGAGAGGCGTACATCTCTTCCGCTTCCATGTGTGGGCATCACTGAAACACCCTCTCTAGAGACAGTGTTTCACTTACTTACACCTACAATAACACAAGTAAATACTATACTAAATTTCTACTAATAACTCCCCTTAAATACCACACTGGCCATTCAAACTCTCCATCTCATTTTCAAAGGTGATTTCAGATTTTCTCAGTTGCCAAAACAAAGATATAAATACAAGTTTAAAGTGCAGATTCTGTCGGGGAAAGCAGCCCGTTTGGTTTCATTGCTTTCTCCCTAAACGCTGTGACATCATGCGTCTGTACACATCATGTGGAAAATGACTGAAATCCATGATTATGTGAAGAAATGTAGATCCAGATTCAAAATCAGCAAACTGGAATCATCCGGCTCCCTTATTTATCCCACAGCTGGCGCTAATCCTCATAATGGCAGTTTTGGGACTTTGTTAGATCGAAAAGGTTTGATATCAAGACTGTAAGACATGTTCTCCTCTAAGAACTGCCAACCTATTATTGTGGTGGTGGGTTTGCATGCCCAAGTGCAGCAGAAATGAGCTTCCTCTAAAGAGGGTCTGGGTTCCCCCCTTAGAGACAGAGCCCAGTCATTCAGGAGGGGCTCAGAGAAGAGTTTTTCCTCCTAACCATTCCGAGGAGTCAGCAATGACCCGGTCACTTTCAGCTTGGGAATGCCTCGGTATTCCTTTGAAACTGGTGGCAGGAAAGACAGAGGCCGGTCACCTGCTGCCTGCGTGACCCAGGCAAGCGGCAGAAAGTGGATTTATGGATGGAAGAATGATCTTTTTTTCCAGTTTTACCGAATTTAACCTCGAGGTAAAGGTAACACTGTTGTGAGGCTATAAAAGCTTCACTGTTTGAACTTTTGATTTTTTTCACCAAGCTGCCCAAAGTGTCGAAAAAGGTGAAAAAAAAAAAGAATGCAGAACATTATGAGGAACAGGCGCTTACCTTTGCGTGTTTCAGGGTGAAATATACAGTACACGAACAAACAAATTCAACATTAGAAAATCCTCGTGATAAATACTATGTACACAGGCATATAGTACACTTACATCAAACCCTTTAGTTTTATCACAGGACAGGAAGAGTTTGTTTTGGCAACTGTCAAATCTATCCAGTGGAAGCATTTATCTATTTATGGATTTTTTCTTTTTAATAACTGCTGAAAAGTAGCTCAAGCTTTGGATTCCAAGCTGCACAGAAAACAACAAAAAACAACAACAACAAAAGAGAAAACACAATTCCTCATTCACACAAACCCGCTGGTTCAAGAGTGTTACTGTGGTGGAAGAAAAGGCTCGCTTTAAAGGGGCAGTGAGTCCATTTGTAATCACATCTATCATTTGATAAACTATAGAGGGGAACAGTACTGGAGTAATCTACATGAAAACATGGAAAATTAAAGCATTTCAGCCTTTCTGCAGCTCCGTCTACTCCGTAGTTACTGCTCTGCAGCAGCAGTCTTTATTTCTTTGGAGAAATGCCATCTATTGTTCCACTTGGCCCCAGATATTCAATTCAATATTGTTTAAAACATTTTCTTATTTTTTATTGTTGCTTCAACAACAAGTGAACCTCTAAAGCGTAGTTTAAAGTCGCCGCATTGGTTTTTGCACGTGCAAACTGAGACATCAATCATTATGGCGTACCGATACACACACACCGGTGCACGAGGCACTGCAGCCTCCTCCTGAAGCTCAGCATCAGTGTGACGCGGCAAAAGCTCAACAACGGTGTATTTCTTACATGTAATGTGGAATTAATGCGGTCAGTAACACAAGTCTTTTATGTTGTTGATTCTTTTGACATTTTTTGTGTTTGTTTTCCTGAGCCTTATACGTTCATAGTTTCACTTTTTAAAGAAAAAAAAATAGAATCTGCATCATTAAAAAGCTCGTCTCAGGATCCTCAACAACTTCTTAGCAAAAGTAAAGGAGATTAATGTCTGATTGAAGCTCTCTGTTCTCGTGCAGGTTTGACAACCTTGTCAAATGGAAGGAATGATTCTGCTATTTTACCGCTGACAGATGAGATGAAGTGATGCTATTTATATGGAAATCGATTTATAAATCATCATCGATCGCTTGCATCCTTTCCAAACACTCGCTGGCTGCCTGCTGTCTACAAGGTCCTCTTGCAGCTGCCTGGAATGAACTTCAGATGGTGAACCCCCCCTCCTACACTTCTTCATTAATCTATCAGCTATGAATATAAATATACTGACTTGATGATGTTTGTGGACTGGAAACATCTAATGTGTGCACTACATAGCAAAACTGAGGAGTTAGCGCGGTACGCTGAGCCCAGAGTGTCACAGCGACAGCTCTCGTTTGAACCTGGTTTAAGTAACTTATTCTAACTAAATGATGTGTCCCGTCTCCAACCACAAAACTCTGCCAGAACTGTTTGATATGTTGCACTATTTGGAAGATTTACTGAACTGTTATGAATAAATGGAATCATACAGGATGATAATAATTATAATGCCTACTGCCCCTTTAAAATCTCAGTCTGAACCAGTTCTGTACAACTAGCCTTGTTTTCACACACACTCAGACTCACACACACTGATAGTGACGACAGAGCAGGCTGTGGAACGAAGCGTCAACAGTGTAGTAAACCCAAACCTACCCTGAGTCACACAGTCTCTAATCTCACACACCAAAAGCTCCGGCCTGAACCTCACAGGGTTGAACCAGTTTACCCACAGAGGCGCGTTTCAGCTGCAAATTTACTCTGCAAAGCAGCAAAAAAACTGATCAGACTGTAGTTTTTAAACCTGGGTTTGTTTGTTTTTTCAACATAGTGTTTAAAGAGAAAAACAAAATGTAGTCTGAGACTGTCTGAACCAGGGTTACAGCTACATGGGGTCTCATCTTCACACCCATCTCATCTGAAACAAAAGTCACACACAGCTGGTCTCTGAGCCCAGAAGCTCAGCCATGGACAGGATTACTCAATAACAGGCCTCTGGGCACATGTGGAGCCCCCCTGCCCCCCGTATCTACAGAGGAGACAGACGTCGTCCAGTCTGTAGTTTTCTGATCCAAACATTTCTGTGCCTCTTCATGGATGTTTTGTCTACTGTTTTTGTCTCCTAAAGTCATTGTGTGTGTAACAGAGCAGCGGGTTTTCTCCCCCTGTAGTTATTTTGTCTCTTAGGCTACGTTCACACTGCAGCCTGAAGTGACACAGTTCAGATTTTTTTGCCCTCATGCGACCTGCATCCGATCTTTTCATGACAGTCTGAACAACACAGATCCCATTTTTTCAAATGTGACCAAGGCCACTTGGGTACGTGGTACTAAATCCGATACGTATCCAATCTTTTCAAATGAGACCTGTGTGTGTACGGCCGGGCCGCATTTAAGCGACCTGCACGTCATTTATACTCAACAAAGGTCACTATTCTGCATCCCGTGTTACAGGGACGCGTGAAGGAAAACAAGCTTCTTTTTGCCATTGCTTGGAACTCTGTTTAATAAAAAACAACAAAAAAACAAGCTTACTTCCGCAAACACTGAGCACGCTCGCTACGTGTGACATTATGGCGTCCTCTACTGCGCATGCGGGACACTTTCAGGTCCGTCTGCAGTTCACTCACAGATCCCGTCCAAGTCGCGTATATTTGGAAATGTGAACCAGAGTTGGGTCAATTCAGCCTGCAGTGTGAACCTAGCCTTAGTCATCCTGAGCCTCACTGGCTATATTTTGTCTCTTTTTAGTTTTGTGCCTTTTTGTGTCTCTTTGAAGGCAAAATGACTCTGGTTTTTTTTGTGACGGGCTCCAGAGAAAATGAACTGAAGCTCTGAGCTGGGCCCCCCTGAGGCCGCGGGTGCCTGGAGCTGTGCCTGTAGGCCTGCTGAGTAATCCAGCCATGATCTCACTGACGCGTAATGAAACACTGACTGGTGTTTTTGTTTGTTTCACTACCTCCACACATTTTGGCACATTAGCAAACTGCATCTCATGACAAAATATTTTTCGAAACACTGATTACTGAGACGTGTGAAAGGATGGCGACCGAGAACAGACCAAACATTAATTACCTGGACTTCAATCCATCAGAAGCTCGAAAAACACAGATTAGTGTCCCTAGACGAACGCACACTCAGACCTGCCTCAGGGACGTGCGGCGAGCTCCACACTGAGTCATATTAAAACTTTATAAAAACACATACAATTATACCTAAAATATATTAGAGAAAAATATTTTGGCCTTTTTCTTTTTGACTGTATACAACAACTCAAGCGGCTTTTCTCTGCATCTCTTTAGATTATAAATAGTTTTGTGTTTAAATATAAACTGCAGGTAAAAGCCGAGTCCCTCTATGTTAAGACTACACTATTTTGGTTTTATTCTTTTCAGGGTAGTGAGAGCAGTGCACTCATTACTCACACAGTCCAAAAACACTTCACCAGAAACCTCAGTACAAAAAAAAATAATCTGTAGAAACATAACTGATAATACAAATCATTTAAGAATTTTCTAACGTGTGCATAGACAGCATGATAAAACCCGGTGACGTTGGTGCTTCACTCATTGGCTAATTTAGAGTTTAATCCTGGATTTAAAACAACTAGAGCCACAGTCAGAGAGCCAAAGCACTGATTTTTGAGAATAAAGATATTATTATATCTTTCATTTTTTAAAGAAATAATTGGACAAATTAAGTTGTAGTAAAACAATGTCAATCACTGCATTAATGAATGAATAACCCCCTCCCTCCAAATTATAATATTACTGTAACATTACTTTTTCTTTCTTATAAAATTTCGTCCTCTCGCTCAAATTATTTTTAATATTTTTTCCCCTGAAATATTCTGGTTCTATTCTCAAAATCCAGCTTCTCTTTTTCTCACAGTGGTCTTCAAATGTTTGGCACCTACCAGCAGTGTGAGAACTCCTGGTTGGACTTTTGTCCTTCGGTGATCTTCGACAAAGGAGAAGGAATCAAACCGTTTACTTGAAGAGGATTTAAATTAGCTTAAACCATCAGATGCTGATTTTCTAGCAGCCCCTTTGCTTGGCATGATGGGAAAATCTTAATCGTCCCAGAAATTCCCTCTTATGAGTTATTAGATAAACACATTTCTGATGGGTTTAGTTCCTGTAACACCATTATTCATCCTTGAATACTATTTAAAAAAAACAAAAGCAACAATAAAAAAAAACACTCTGTTACTTATGCAGAATGATCAGAGGCTTTTTGTAGCATAATGGGAGACCACATCAGTGTTTTGATCCGGGTGTGTGTTTGTGGTACGTCCATCTCTGCCGCTCACGTCAAGGCGGAGTATTTGGAGGAGGCCTCATCCACCAGAGCCTGCACCGTGATGCACACTTTCACCAGGCCTTTCTCCTCCAGGATGTGGTGAGGAAGACACAGTTTGTCCTGGGAGAGCAGAAACAGAGAGAAAAAAATACAACAGGGGGGAGAGAGAGAGAGAGAGAGAGAGAGAGAGAGAGAGAGAGCAGAAATGTGGGAGCAGATGTAGGTAGAAGGAGACAAAGGGAGCACAAGATTTAGTCAACACTGCAACCCTTCTGTGTC